>CABFOW010001603.1:86302-111674 GCA_902141385.1 Timema californicum
CCCCCCCCCCCCCCCAATAGATATGCTATTGATAGCTAGTTCATGTTAACTTTAGTTGAAAAATAATCAAAACAATTCTATATTAACTCACCTCGTCATTTTGTTTTGTCGCTTTGACACCCACGCAATGTAGATTTATTTCACATGTCAACAAGATCAGACATAATTCGCAAGGCACGCTCTTGTGTTTTTATGGGCTGTAAATTACTGGGTACACTTGTACCTGGTCCTTCGGGTGTGTCACAGGTGTTGGTTGTTCTAAACTTTAGCAATAAACCTCATACACAGGCTTTCTGTTGCTAGGTCTTCTTTATCCCAACATTCAAACCATACAAAGATACTCCCATCACATATAGTTACACGATGTGTGAATGTGTGTGCGCGCGCCAGCCATGACCTTACTAGAGTGCTCGGTCAATAAAGTAGCCGCATTTAACCCTCCTTACTTCAAAGACCCATAGCCTGCGGGAGACTGAGTCAAACACAACTGAGGAAGATTACTGGCCTCTTTAAAAATGCTTTAGCCCGCATCGGTGGCCGCATGGTCTAACCAATACTCTCGCAGTAGACTATAGACTGCCGAAGACTGGGAGATCATGGTTTGAATCTCGTTTGGGTGGATTGAGGGTGTTTTTTTTTCCAAAACGGTCTCCCACTATTCCTTCACATAAATGCAGGTACATTTCTGGAAACGGTAATGGATGTATAAAATTGTCTAACGGACACTACTTCACTCTGAGTTAAAATTGGACTCTTCCTCCTTTTCCCCCCTGTACCATTCATATTATATTGCTTGTTCCAGATTATTTGAAATGGGCTTTGGTGAACAGCTTCGAGAAATCGTAAACAGGCTCCCGGAATCAAGACAAACTCTACTCTTTTCCGCTACCTTGCCAAAGGTCCTAGTCGAGTTTGCGAAAGCAGGACTCACCGATCCAGTCTTGTTGCGGTGAGTTGTGGGCTCGCTTGTTAAATACTGAATCCACGTTCAGATAAGGCCGCTATAATAACATGATATTTATTTAATATTGAGTTTATTCATGTTTATTTCCAACTATTGCAGATATTTAAAATAGAGGTTTGCGAAGCACCTATAATATTGAGATCAATTTATAATTTTTATATTATTTGATTCGATAACTCGAATAAAACCAAACAAGAAATAATTTGATAAGGCTTTATTTTAGGTCGCTGCAAATCACACATTTTATCTCAAATATGTTCATATATATTTTTAATAACAAATCTTCTTAGGTAGAGTTCATTATTATTATTAATTATTACCATGTTGACCAGAGAAAAAGCCTGACCTTTTTTTCCCCCATTAACAGCCTTTATTAAACCTTTGTTAAACCTATAATTGCATCTTTGGATAATACATAACAAATTTGTTAACTTTGAGGACTAGAGGTATATATTCAAAGGAAAATGGTGCCATGAAGCCACTGTATACTCTCTTCTTATGAAGAAGGGGACTGATGTAGCCTGAAAATTACATAATAATGTGTTTTATAGTGTTTCAATTGTGAACGTTTGAGGCCTACAGTTTTCTGGTAAGTAGGTAGGCCTTGCCCTTATATCCTCTTTACAATGTTTAATTTAATCATCGAAATAGTTTATAATCAGCACAATAGTTAGTGTTCTCTACCGCTTAACTTTGACAAGGTGAACCTAATGTTGTATGAACATGTTGAAGAACTTGATTCAATACATAATAACTCATGACTAAGGTCCATAGCCAACCTAATATTTTACTTAAAATGTGTATAACTCCCTCTATTCAACTTCCTAACCTTAACATATTTCACTAGGATATGATTCAATTTGATAATTATTTGAAATTCTTGAATAATACTTGTTTTGATTTGAGATTTAATACAAACTTAAAAAACATGCTTTGCAGATATATAATTAGAAAAAAAAGCTACCTCAATATATATTTTTTCTTAATTGGTGACCATATAAAGAATCCCCAAAAAATACTAAAAATTCAAAATAGCTTTACACAACAGTTAAAAAAAACCTTACCCTAAAAGGGTAAATAGAAATTGAGCATAAGATTAAGTTGGAAGGAAAGATGATAAAACATGAAACGAACCATAATATACAAACATAAATTTCATAAGGAGCATGATGCAACATAAACCTAGAAAGTCAATATCATCTACTCTAGTTTGATGGCTACGAGGAGGTCTAGGTTTGAATCTTAGCTGGGTTTATTTAAGGTGTCTTTTCTTAGGTGGTTTCCATGCAAGTGTGAGTAGAGCTTCTTTAAATTATATTGTTCTCACCCATCCTCCATTTATATAAATTTATAAATAATCCAGGTAAATTTGGTATTTCAGTGTTGCCCCACACTGGGAATTTCAGTCCTCTTCTTCTCTATAGTGGCTGTAAAAGGCAGGGGTATTGAAAATAGTGGCAACACTAGTAAGACGGGATGGGTAAAAAAAAACTTTTATAAGCCTACTTAAATTATGTTTGTAAAAGCAAAATAAAGTCAAAATTTGTTCTTGTTGTTTTTGGACTAAAAAAATGTTTCTCGATTGTGGTCGTTCAGACTGGACGTCGAGTCAAAGCTTCCAGACCAACTGAAACTAGCGTTCTTGTGTTGTCGCTCGGAAGAGAAGACTGCCGCACTTCTCTGTCTGTTGAAGCATGTGGTGAAGCCTAAGGCCCAAACTGTCGTCTTTGCTGCCACCAAACATCACGTGGAGTATCTACATCTCGTAAGATATGCCTCTGTATTTAGTAACACTCTCAATCTGGATTAAGATAAACTAGGACTTTACAGATCAATGTTGACGTATTACAACTTGTTGTGATGAATTAGTAAACATTAGGGAAAAAACGCTGACAACTCATAACAATTTTTTCCTGTTTGGCTCAGCAACTGGACTGAATTGAACTATGAAGCGTTTTGATCTAAGACTATAGCGGCTGACACATTAAGATCTACTCGAGGGGCGGTAATTCTGCCCATTATCGGGACAAAGCGGATTAGAACATTGGGTAATCGGGTACTTGTGCTAGAGGGAAATGATCGTGCCCAGGGTACCAGGTTCGAGTCTAACGGGGGTTGAGAGCGGTGTCAGTCGAGCCAGTAGCTAAGTATTCCTGACTAAGCCAGTTCTCTCACTAGCACATACGTTAAAGTTTCCAGATCTTTTGGTGACATCTTTAGCATCACATTTTTGTATTAATTCTTAGTTCTACTAATAAACCCAAAAAACAAATCCGTCAGTATAATTTTGGACCCAACCATCTATTTTTCCACTGTACCTACCCTTCCCCGCAAGCTATCCTGATAGATTAAGCCCACAGAAAGGGGGGCAGCGACAACATACTTTTTTCATCGTAGCGCACACCATATTTAATCGCCATGAAATGTGTTTATAATCAATTTAAACCAATTTTAATAACCACGGTTGTGTTCAAACTAGTTTGTCTTCTCTTATTTTCAGATCCTGGACCGGGTTGGTATCAGCAACACCTATATCTATTCAAACCTGGACCCATCTGCTCGCAAGATAAACGCGGCAAAGTTCCAGAATGCTAAAGTTTCTGTGTTGATAGTGACGGATATCGCGGCGAGAGGTATAGACATACCTCAGCTAGACAACGTGATAAACTACAACTTCCCCGCCAAACCGAAACTATTCGTACATCGAGTAGGTAAGTTTAGTTTAAATATTGGTTGCGTTCAATTCCACCCCTTTCGGAAATACCCCACAAAAAAAACTCTCATATACTTAGTCCGAGGTCAAGCTCAGTGGTATTGAGGTAAAGTGCTTGCCTTAAAACCTGATGTTCATGGGTTCAAACCCAGCCGGAGTTGACAAGCTTTTTCTTGAGCAATAAAAATCTATAACGCAACTTTCTTCCGAGGGGAAGTAAAGCCGTTATTGTTAAAAATAATATTGTTTTTTCAGCACCGCATCTTATTACCATTTCAGATTATCAGCATATTTACTAATTACACTAATAAGCTAGGGATAAGTAATGTTGAATTTTAGAGGAAATGTACTCACATTTGCTTAGACGGAGAGTATAAAACAATTTTGGAGATAAAAAACCTCACTGCACCTGACCGGTTTTCAAATTTCAATCCCCTTGACATTGGCGGCATAGTCTTAACACGAGAGTGACGCCTTAGACCATGTAGCCACCGAAGCAAGTAGTAATAAATAATATGCTGATATTACTCCCTGTAAAGTGCAAATAAGATACGTAAACAAACATTTCAGGTCGTTGCGCCAGAGCTGGACGCAGTGGCATGGCATTTTCCCTCCTATCTGGTGACGAATATGCGTACCTCTTGGATCTACATTTGTTTTTGGGGCGGCCTTTGAACCTCTACACCGACATTCAGGCAAGCGACGGACAGGGAGACTTCCCTGATGGGGCCATCGGTCAGATACCCCGGGCCCTGCTTGAAGAGGAGCATTGCGAGCTGTTGTCTTGGCACGTCGAGCACACAGAACTTGTTAGTACCAAGATATAAATCCTGTTTGGGGTAGCAAACAGTCTACCCCCCTATTTGTTCATGTTTTACATATCTGTACAAACATTAAAGGTATGTGAAGCATCAAAAACTTCGACTTTGCTTTAAATATTCGTCAGCCCAGCAAAATTGGTAGGCCCTTTTTCTCTTGCTCGTAGAAATTATTGAATGCTGATATAATCAGTCAGTTAATAAAACTAATTTATCCTGTCTTGATATTGTTCTTTGACTTGATTTGTGTTACAGTCTAACATGAGGAACGTATGCAGCAATGGGTACAAGCAGTACATCCGATCCCGCCCTGGCGCCTCCAACGACAGCGTGAAACGCTTCAAAGACCTCAATCTTGCCAACCTGGCAATCCACCCTGTGTTCTCCACCAACGAAAACTTGGAGAAGTTTAGGATGTTGGACAAGATGAAGAAATATAAACCCGCAGGGGTGAGAGAATTGGGGATATTCTTAAATGGTGGCTACATTTTAGGGATGTGCGAGATTCAAGAAAAAAATAATCTCGATCTCATCTCGAAAGTTAAAAAATGAATCTCGAAAATTCGAGAAATAAAAAAGAGTAAATAATGGCCCTAAGAATTTAAAAAACCAAACCAAGAATTTATTATTTCCGCCGCAATACCCACTCCAAAACAACCTTCATTAAGAAAGGTTTTGGTTATAAATATGATTTTTCTATCAAAAAAGACGTCTCGTTCTCGTGCCTCTATACTTTTTTTGTATTCTTGTCTCGAATTGAAAATATGGTTCTTGCACATCCATACTAAATTTAAGTCTTCATCATTAGAAACCTTGATTTGTGTAAAATTTGAGCTAACGACAGAAGTACGCTCTCACCACTACTATATCTATATAAGGAAAACCTCTTTTCATTTGATGAGGTAATATTGTGTTCATTTTATTCTGTGTGTTTCTATCCATCTTTCTTGTACCTTCTTCCAAGTATCACCACTACTGTAATGGACTAACAGTCATGGAGACGGTCATAAATAAAGTGGCAAAGGTCTGGTGGTCTAGGGGTAATGTGTCAAACTTCTGTGCTGGGGGTCCGGGGTACAATCCTCGGTCCCGGCACAGATTTATCTGATTGCCAAACCCTTTCTTCACCTCTGACAAGACGTGTATTAATCACTACTTGTGAATGTGTGGAATGCCAGACCTCCACCGTGGTTCGGATCCCACGTTAAACTGTAGCTCCTCCATTTCATCTCACAATCACCCTACCATTAACACATTAGCGTAAGTGCGTATAACGCGAAGGAAGAGAAAGATGGAGGCATTTTACTAAACTCAGCTGGCCACAGGCGGGAAACAGCAAGACAACGATGGCAAATTTAGCTGAGTAAAAAGTTGTATTTCGGGATTAAAAATTTTTAATCAAATAAAACTATTTTTTTCAGTTAAAATTGGTAAAAGTAAAAGTGGTATAGCTGTATGGATAGAAAAATTATGGCTAGATTTCTCCCTCTTCAATTTTGTTATATTTGGAAGACGGTACAGGAAAGTTGGATAGAAACTTATAAAAGGAACAAACACAATATGGCTTTTACAATGAAAATCTGAACACAGGTCCCACCTTACATTGCTGCCATTCGACAAAAATGTTTAAGTGCTCTCAAATAATAATAATTAATCGTTATGTTCGCCACTTCCATTCGATGATGTGTCTGCAACCTGTTATTATGTATAATTTCCAGACAATTATATCGTATGGTAGGGTGTATAGTTGAAATATTAAATATTTTGAAATGTTATTAGAAGGTTATACATTTTCTCACTGCCGATTAAAGCAACCCCAGATTATCGAGAGAGTACTTGGGTTGGTTAAGTCTACTCGAATGTATTTGAAAGAAAATCGGTGTAACTTGCATGTGCGGATTAAAGTAAATGATACATGTGAAATTAACGATGGTTTGAAACAAGACGACTCCTTATCTCCTTTGCTATTCAACTTTGCACTTTAATTTGCGGCTATGTCCTTGAGAGAGATAACACTATTGGGCTTATGGCACGGACAAATAATATACCCAGACACTCAATCTCCAGTTTAAAATGGTTGCACCCCTTTTGTCAGCTTGAGTCCTTCACCGCTAGGATCGCTGCGGTCAGTCCTATCATTACCTAGCAGTGACACTAACGAAGCCTAGTGTTGAAGGACTCAAACTGGCAGAAGGAGTGCAGCGGAACCCCCGTAAGGTTGAGAGTCTGTTTCTTACTTGTCTGTGACTTAGGGAGGTTTTGGCACTAAATGGCATGATTTGTTGACCTATCCGCAAGAATTGAATAGAAAAGAAATTTTGGTGTACATTTGTGTTCCATGTCAATGTAATTACAACACAACTTTTAATGCAAAACTTATCTTTCAGACGGTATTTGAAATCAGCCAATCGACTGCCTTACCTGGTTATTCTGTGATGAAGTGCGCGCGAGAGAAACACCAAAATGCTATAGCATATCATGCCAAGAAACTAGAAGACAGAGAAAAGCGAGATACAGGTAAAACAGAGTTCAATTCTCACGGAAAGGGCCTCGTATGACACTCAGAAAAGTTACTAATTCTGTTTTTACATTCATTACTGTTTCCAGCCTGTTGTCACCATTAATTCATCACTGTGAAAGAGTAAAACCACATTTCACCAATTATAAATTTTTCGGCTATTCCGGGAATCAAACCAGGGACATTTAGCTCAGTATACAAACACGCTATTGACTGAGCTAAGGTGTTGACAGTTACTAACTTTACTTTCTCGTATTTATACGTCGAGTCATGTGATCTGCAGCTGAAAAATATGTAAAATAACCAACTTGGGGGTGTGCAAAGCTTCGAACCTTCGAATTGGCTTTGAAACAAATATCAGCTTCGGCTTTGATTTTTTTTTTTTAAATGCAGGCCTTGACAGCTGAAATACTCTATTTTTCTGAGATGTTATATAGGTCTATAATAAAAATAAATATTCATAGTATGAAAAAAAAATCTAAAGTAAATGTATCGTAAGTTGTATGATAATAATTTGATTTATCAGAATAAAACAAATTTTTACAAATTGGGCAAAAAACATTTTCTCAAGTAATTTTAATGCATAAATTCATATAAATACCCACATATTTTTTCAAGGACAACAAAATAAAAGATATTTGAACCTTGATTCAACTTGGGAAATATTTCATATATCCGATTTGAGTTCGCTTTGAATTGAATAAGTAGTCTTCCCACACCCTTAAGCTAATTATATTGAAATATAGCCACATCAAAGTATTTAAAAAACACTAATATATGTGCATCTTTATTAACACGTTACATAACAAAACAAACATTTAAAATACAGGGAAGTTAAGATGGGGTGGAAGGGGACGTGAGAAAAGGCCAGTGTTCTTGCAGTTTTTATGGTAGACTTTTTTTTTGGCCAAAATAAATAGGATATTGCTCCAGTATAAACCTAGAGTTTAATTTTCTTTGCATGGTGATACCAACAGTTGTTGAATATCTGTCATGGCTGCCTTAGATGACAAATTTTTTAAATGAAGAGAAAAAGTTATCATAGAACATGACAGATATTAAAGAAATTTTGAGATCACCTCGTGAAGAAAATTAAATTCTCTATTTGTACTGGAGCAATATTTTATTCATTTTGGCCAAAAAAAACGCAAAAACATTGGCCTTTTCTCGCACCTCTTTCCATCCCAGCTTTGAGTTGAATTTTATTTTTTAGTACCACATCTGTAGGAAGCTTGTTCCTCCTAAAATCCCAGGCTACAACTTAAAACCCTTTGCTCTAGATAATGTTCCATATAGTCCAAATTCCTGCGAGCACACTAATACAGACACACACACATATATATGTTAAGCCCATGTGTTCCCCTTTGGTTTCTTCCCGCAGCCACCAAAGGCACAGACAGGCTCACGTTGCCCGCAAGCACCGCAGAAGACATCAACGAAACTTTCCGCGACGTGGTGGCCCCCAAAAAGCGGAGGTTTCCTCAGCAATTTGGACCCAAGAAAAAGAAACCCAAGATAACCATCGACGAGGAGAATTATGTCCGTTACTCGGCCCCCGACCATCACTCAGAGTTAGGGTGAGTGTGCACCAAAAGGGCCTTTTTAAATCATGCTCCCAAATGTTTCATGTCTTTTTTAAAGTCTAAAGGTTTTTCTTTTAAAACTTTAGGTTTGTAATTAGATGCAGGTGCAAATTTGAATTTTGAATTCAAAATTAGAAAAAAGTTTTTTTTTATATCGTTGGAAACCCTGATTGGATGGAGTAGATCTGAAAAAAAGTACAGAACGTAAAACATTTTGGAAGTATGATTGAGGAGAAAGGTGGAAGTAGAGAGGATTTAATAAGAAGAGGATAGCAGGGAGAGTTGTTTTATAGGTGTGTAATAGACCTGTTGGGGAGAAGGGAAGTGCCCTTGAAGTGTAAGTAAGTGTTGTACAGGGCGTACATTTTACCCATTGTCACATATGCTGCAGAAACATGGATATTGAAAACAAGAGAGACTATGAAAGTGGAGGACATGGGAATTAAGTTAGTGAGGAGCATGTTAGCTGTCACTAGGAGAAACAGGATTAGAAATGAAGTTATCTGAGAAAGAATGGGAGTACAAGGAGTATATAAGATAGTAGAGGGATTAAGACTGAGATGTTATGGCCCTGTAATGAGGATGCCAAAGGAAATGTTGGAAACAAAGTATGTAGGAAATATACCGCCATGGAGGCTAAGAAAGAGATGGGGAAAACAGATAACAAAAAGTATTCAAGTGAGAGGAGAAGATTGGAGTAAATTAAAGGAAGAATAGGGGGGGAAGATTAGCAGAAGATGGTGGCATTTTACTAAACTGACCTGGCCACAGGCTGGAAACGGTTGATGATGGCGCTGACGACAATGATGATGATTAGTAAAGCCAAGTGCTTGTTCCCGACAAAATGATACGGATCTATGAACAGGATCTGACATTTTACTAAGTGATTTTTTTTTTCCCGCCCTTAAGGTATAAATAATTTTGCTACTTTCATTGTAAATAAGATAACTGTAAGCGTATTAATTTTTTTGACTGCAGATTGGCGGTGAACAAATTTGAGCAGGAAGCTTCCAAGATGGAGATGAATCTGACTGGAGATAGCGAGGCAACTCTTAATCTTCATAAGAAGCTCACCAAGTGGGACACCAAGAAGAAGAAGATGGTGGCCATCAACAAGGTATGTGGCATGAGAGACTTCTGGTTCCAGGTGTTTTCTATGGCCCTTGGCCCTGTCGAGTTTTAGTGGGAGGGTGGGTGGGAGGGTAAATGGTGTGGCGTGGCTTCACAACCGACCAAAGTATCCTTCCGCGCCAACTAGAACAGATGGATCATGGAAACCGTAGATGGCGCTTGCTACCATACAAGTCTTGCGGGAAAATCACACTTGGGAAATGTCAGTTTTCTTGAGAACAAGAGAGATTCTTATAGTAATATTTTCAACACATCTTTTAAGGTAACATATCAATGTTTATTAGGTGTTACATTTTCTTATTTTTCGTTATGCAGCCGGCAGTTTTCTATTGAAAAATGTCATAATTATTGATATTTAATTACTGTTAAAATTATAGAGGAGGTGTGTATATAAAAAGTATAACTTAATCAACATACTTCTATTCTTGAACAAACCGTTTTCAAAAAGAAAATTGGAAAACAAGAAAAATTCTTGGAAGATAACCATTTGTTCCCACGGCTCTGTATTTACACGCCAAATGATAAGTGTCACTCACCTTAACTTAGAATAAATCTGCATTAGAAAAATATATAATATTGTTGTTTGTTAAACCTTATGTATTGAAATTACTTAGAAAATGTCTTATTGTTATTTTTACTAATATTTCATTTTTAATCTAATAAATCAACTTAATAAATCAATTCAAGTACCAAGGAATTTTTCCAAATAAATATTGTTTTATATTATTGTATAAATTGCAATAATTGACTATACATCGAGTATTTTAGCCTTCAATATTTTATTGACGAAGCTTTGAAGCTGGAATTATTTTCGAAGTGAAGTCAAAGCTGACAGACATTTGTTTCAAAGCTTCTCACTTCCCTAGTAGTGTGTGTGTGTGTGTGGAATATTTTTCTCTCGCTAACCTTTTTCCATCTATCTGCTCAGAACTCCAAGATTGGTAAGATACGTTCCGAGTCTGGCGTGTGGATCGCTGCCACGTACAAGACCAACCGTTACAACCAATGGAAGGAGAAGACCAAATTGTTGGATGAGGCTCGGCACGAAAGTGATGATGACGTCGATGACGATGATGAAAACAAAGACGCCAACAGGAAGAAAGGTTTGTGCATCTTTCCATGGTATAACAAGTACTCTCGCAGCGGACTAAACTGCCGCTGACGGGGTGATTTGAGGTTTGAATCTCAGAGTGTACTGAGGGTGGTTTTTCCAAAACGGGGTTTCCACGCAAATTCAGGTATACTTCCTATAATATAAGTTTATTTATCCCTAAAATCATTAGCATAATTAGTTCATAAGCGTATAACCCAAAAGGGTAGTAAGATGTGCTAAAAAAAAATCTTTATAACTTTAACACATCCCGTTAAGTATTAAATTAATGATCTGGGGTTTGGCTGTTAAGTTTATTCTATAATTACATTGGGTCTCAACCACCATAAAGCTGTAAAAAGCTATAAAACAAATTTAATTTAAAAATTTTCTTTTTATTTATTTTGAATCCTTGAACCCCCCTAAAGCTGCGGTTCTCAAACAGTTTTTAGACTGTACCCCTTGGACATGACTAAAAATTTAATGTACCCCCAAGATAAAACAAAAATTCCAAATTACAGGCTTTAAAAAATATGACCACATGCTAAATTATTGATTTATTTAGTATGGGTTTTCCATGAGTCCCTTGTTATTCTGCCAATTTCCCCTTGAGAGCTGCTCGCATACTCCACTCTCCACTTTGAGACCCGCTGTCCTAAAGGATTCAAGGTGTTGGAGTATTTAAGGGTCCTCATTACAGTTATAATCATTTATTTGGTTTTAGCGGTTCAAAACCAACCCCACACCCACTGGGGACGTCACAACAAGAAAGTCCACTTGAAAGCGACAATTTCCGAACTGAAGAAACCAGAACAGATTTTGAAGGCCAGGGCGATCGCCGAAAAGAGAAAGCAGAAGAACAAAAAGAAGCATAAAAAGAAAGGCCACAGAAGATAAATTTTGGAGTTTATGAAAGTGTTGTGAAATGTTTTAATTAAATGTTTACTTAAATAAAATCTACTTCATTGTGTTTAATTGTCATTGTGTGTCTCACCCTTTATTCCCAGAATTGTGAGTGTGTGTGTGTGTGTGTGTGTGTGTGTGCGCGCGCGCACATGCATCTGTTGTACTATTTTTACTATAGCAGGCTCATGGGAAGTTGTCTAAGAAACTTTTTTTTATCTCAAATAATTTCCTGTCCTTGTTCGCCTGAAGCATTTCTTTTGGCCATCACCGTAGAACCGGTTGGCGATCACATGTCTTTTTTGTGAAGGTAATGTTGAAGTAGCCACTACTTTTACTCTCTTTAACTCAAGGTGGTGGGGGGTGGAGTGGGAGGGGCGGTGTTCTCTACACATTAGTATACTTTGTTGTATTTGATGACACCTACTGGTTAGTTATGAACATTTTGCTTGATATAATTAGAACTTTTTTTTAAGAGACCCTTTTACCTCTCACAATTGTATTTAATTTAAATCGTAGTCACCTTGAACTTAAAAATCACTATTAAATGTATCCACAAAATTGCCATCTAGATGCAAGACTATTAATAATATTATTAGGTGTTCTGTCTTACGACAGGACCATTCCTTTCTGTCTGTCAACTTGAATCGCCAATGCACCCTGTCGTCTGCCTCCTTTAGTTCACAGCATTTTCTTTCCTTCAACTCGACCAATATTTGAATCGTCGTCCTTCCTAATCCCCTCCTCAATCTTGTCTTCTATGACCAAGACTATAGTCTTGTTTAAGAAATAAAATCGATGTTTGGAAAAAAAAAACTTTTACCCCCATTAGTGATTGCATGATATAACGTGGACTATGGGGGCGGTTTTGTTTACTTAAAGGTTTTCCACTCTTCATTCTTGTGAATGTGGGTACATTTACTATACAATTCTACCTTACACATCCCTTTTTTCCGGTAGTGTATTTAATTTATTTATACCATCAAAGGGGTAATAATATAAGAATATGAGATGGGGTGAAAAAAAAATCATAGTTTGGGTAGGGACCTGGTTAACAAGCTCAGTTATCTAACTGATCAGTATTTTTGATGGTAGTTTATGATTAAGAGCAGCTTAGGAGAGTTACACACTTAGTGAGCTGTTAGAAATAGTTATTTTTATTTTTTACCATTTCTGTGCCTAGCATTCGGAGTTCCTGGCTTCAAATATAGTGGTTCTGGGTTCAATCCTCGACGCTTCCACAATTTTAACTGTGAAGCAGAGGATCCGAAACAGTCTCACCTCAGCCTCATGAGGCCAAATGAGGAGAGCTACTTGAATAAATAAGTAGTGACTGGTCTAGAAAACTGAGATTAATGACCTGAGAGATTGTTGTGCTGGCCACATGTCATCCTTTATATCAATCGAGGTTGTTTTAAATTGTTTTTAGATAATGTCAACTTAGTTTGTATGTATTATACTTGTGAGTTATGCTCATGACCTTGAGTATAAACAGGCTTCATTACCCACTTTTTGTTTATTCAGATAGTGACAGGATAGCCTGTAGGATTCAGGAGGCCTGGAGCAGTGGAACTTTAGAGTGAGGGGGGACCTTTCACACATAGTAACTTACTTCATTCTTTTGCTTTATAAGTTTTACAAACTTATGTCTGTATGGACCCTGAAAAGTATTTCTTACCTTTATGGATTATACTATGACCCTATCTTTTAATCAATACCATAGTGGAATAATGCAAGGTTTGCTTCCTGCCTTACAAAGTACAGACAAGTCTGGTTTGGCAATGGTATGAGGTCAAGGCTTGAATCCCGGGTGGATATACCGAGGTTGTTTTATACTCCTAAAAGGGTTTTACACTCTCTATCCGCGGAAATGGCGTTAGATGTAAAACCTGTTCAGGTTTCTTATAATGGAAAATAAACCCATAAACTTCTTGCTTTTATTAATACATAGGTTTTATGTTAATTTGCCTTTAAACTTTTGCCTCAATTTATAATAATATGACATTACAATTTGGTGAACTGTTAATGGACCTTGTACAGTTCAAATCAAGGGCGTTTCATTCTGTTTGGTTTACTAGTGTGTACAAGTTGTAGGCTGTACATAATATATCATTTTAGACGAACTTTTATTTTAATCATCTCTTGAAAAGTTGTTAATTGAAATATAAATGGGTTCCATTGTGTATGCTTATCCACCCCTTTTATATATGCCTCTCAAACTGTTTCATTACTAGTTATTACTATAATTCGTCTATTCAACATAAATAACTACAAGAATGCCCTGTTGCTAACAATAGCTGGATCGTAGTGTTCTGTCTAACTATAATGATGTAATAATAAGTAGAAGGAAGCGTGAGAAATTCACAGGAAGTAAAGTGATTTGGCTCTCAGTGTAGCGTGAATCAGAAACCGCCGTCTCTTTCTCTTTCTATCATACAGGGTCGCCGCCTCTGCGTCCTAGTCTTTCTTTATCTCTGTTTAAAAATGTTCTTGAGTGCAGCTGCACTGAGCGTGTGACCTTCCCCACCCAAACATTATTTCGTCCTTGCCAACCTTGTTCAATAGGCTTGTAGAGTCCATACAAGTCGCACGGATTTGTTTGATAACATTCTTAATTGTTTTCAAAACTATTTATTGGGATATTATTTATATTAAAGTGCGAGATATCGGGTATTTTTTGTGTTTTGAATTTCACTGCTTTTATGGAATGTGTCGAATATCTAAATGTCAAATTAGAAAGTAGATTCGGACGGCTCGAAGGTTGGCAAGATTGTTGTATTAAAATTAATCTAATATGGCTGTCGTGGCAGAAAGTTGTTAAAGAGTTTATTTTGGGGACGTTCTTGTTATTAAGACGGATAAACAAACAAGGTGAGTTATTTATTGCTTTGATTTTATATGGCATGTTTTAAATTGAATGTGATATTGCGCTGGCCCAACGATTCTTGGTAGAATAGAGCCATTAATGTGTTGGTTCTTTGCAGCTTGTTTCGTGTACTGTCAAGACGGCCAAGATTGTAGAAAGTTAATCAAAACACGGAAGTAGAGCACGATAATTTCTCAAATATAAAAGAAAATTATGCTATGTAAGATACTAAATTCAATGTACTTATTGTTTATTAAATATAATTAAAGCTGTATTCAATCAGCTCAGACCTAAATACTTTTAAATCAGGGCACACCCTTTCCCAAGTGTGCTACTTAAAACCGATCCACTTAAAAAAAATAGAAATGTTTTGTTCTGGATTTAACATAAATAGAAGTACTAACCTGTATGTTTTCAAATAATTTTATTTTTATTGTGATGCAAGGTATTTTGTTTTAACTTCAACTGTAGTTAATAAATAAGATAGTTTGGGCTGTATATGATGTGGATCTTTAAATTTTTTTTAAAGTATTTTTTTTGTAGCTTAGTTGTGCTACATAACGGTTAGTCTATGTTGATTTCGCGTGTTTTTTGTTAAATTTTGAATGTGTTTATTTGTAGTAATGAACTGTTATGTTCTTTTCTTGGATTAATAACATTCAAATTAAAATTTAAGTACGGTAAACAACAGTGTGTCATTGATGAAATTTACAGAATTAGTTAACTATTTACCAAAAATTGGTGTATTCTGGAATGTTGCCAGGATACATAGAATTGTTACATGTTTTCCCCCTACTCACAGGCTCTGTTCTAAATAGTCGTATCTAACATGCTCATGTATTTTGGTTGATATCTAAATGATAATAATTATTACACCAAGTGATGAGAAAATTTATTCACATGTACTGTCATCCAATGTTTTAAGTATATGTCGAGGGTGACCTGGTATTCTAGGATTAAGGTGTCAGACTTCTATGCTGGCGTCCGGGTTTCGATCCTCGGTCCCGGCAAAGATTTATCTGATTACCAAACCCTTCCGTCACCTCTGACAAGAAATCTTGTTAATGTGAGGAATGCCAGGTCTTCATCGTAGTTCGGATTCCACGTTAAACTGTAGGTCCTTCATTTCATCTCACATTCACCCTACCATTGCACATTAGCGAAAGTGCGTATAACCCGAACGGGTAGGAAGACGCGGTGCTAATAATAATAAAAGTATATGTCGAACAGATAGTAATAGGGTTTTGGAAGGCATTACTACGAGTTGAAGCTAAAAAAAAATGTCGGCCCACAGGTATAGAGTTTATTCACCACTAGAGTGGTAGGGATTGACAACTAATAAACATTACCAGATCTAATCGCATGTATATATTCGCTAAAACGGATTAATCTGCGATCTTGATCGTGTGTTGAGATGTTATCACTTTTGTCAATCAAAACTTTCACAACAAAATATCTCTTTTTAACCATTTTACATGATTTTAACACTAACTTATGAAAATAACCACTAGGCTTTTTATTTTTTGTGAAAGCTGGCTCTGTTGTTTACTATATTTTACTTGAGATAGCAAATCACTAAACATTTAATTCTATCTTTATGCTCCCAAGGAAACAGCAAATCAAATGATGCTAGATAGTAAATTATATTTAGGCTATTAGAAATTTTTTGTTTTATCATTAAGACTTATAACATAGTTTTTTTTAGTAATCTTGAATTTAGTATCATTAGATTCCCTACATTTTTGTGAGTGTATTGCTAGTATAATTTTTTGTGATTTTTGAATTTTTAGAAAGAGAAAAAAAATGCTTTTAAAAAGTACAGTTCTTGAGTTTCATCCCCTATCTCATGTCGCCCCAACCGTGAAACAAAAAAAACATAGTTTGTCATATGTTTTGTTCTTTTATTAGGTCATGAAAAAAGCCAACTATACAGTAATCCTTAAGGAAGTATTTTTTATTAAGTGTTTACAAACCCTTTTGATAGATAATACAGTGTTACCAAGAAAATAATAATTATTTCCACTTTGGTGACGTTCAACCAATGTTTACAGTAAAATTCTTCTGCTAGCAGTCAGTGTTGCCACACTAGTAAATGAGCACAGGATTTAAATGTTTTTAAGGATTCAGCATAATGATGAAAACTAATGGGACACTTGCCACTCAATTGTGAGATTATTTTCTTATACTACAACAAACATAAAATTAAATTAATAATTGTTTGGTATCACTGGGTGCCAGGTATTAAGGTGTTATTCTCAAACTCAATTGCTATCGAAGGGAAGGTAAGGGCTTAAACCCCAGTCGGGCTACTAGATCTTTTTTTTCCCCCTTGCATGTGGGGCTAAGTTTCCTTCAAAATTATGCCCATCTCACCCTTGCCCTATTTGGTGTAAATACACTGATAGCTCCAAAGAGTAGGTACCTAGCAATAGTAATAGGGGTGTAAAATAATATATAGGGTGACCTGGTGGTCTAGGGGTAAGGTGTCAAGACTTCTGTGCTGGGGGTCCGGGGTTCAATCCTCGGTCCTGGCACAGATGTATCTGATTACCAAACCCTTCCTTCACCTCTGACAAGACGTGTATTAATCACAACTTGAGAATGTGTGGAATGTCAGGCCTCCACTGTGGTTCGGATTCCACGTTAAACTGTAGTTCCTTCATTTCATCTCACAATCATACTACCATTACACATTAGCGTAAGTTCGTATAACCCGAATGGGTAGTAAGACGCGGTGCTAATAATAATAATAATAATAATAATAATAAAATAATATATAGATTAATAGATCTAACTTATTAATATTTCAGCAAATTGTTAAATGTATTTTTGGCAAAGGATGCACTGTTACATTTTGATTAGATTTTTTAAGCTTAAATTTATTTTTAAAATGGGCATGACCCGATTTGGTGGCTGTTTAAGGTGCTAATTAATCTCTTAATAGACTGGATGACTGATGACAGCGAGATCAGGGTTCGATCCTGGTCGGGTATACTGAGGATTTTTTTTTTACTAAATGTTTTTTCACTCTCGACACAAATGCGGGTCATACTATGAATTTAACCTTTCTCATACCCAACACATTAGAGTAATTTGTACACATGCGTTTTACCCAAACGGGTAGTAAGACATTTTATAAAAAGTGTGTGTTTATAGCATATTTTGGTATAATAAAACTGCATTATGTACAGCCCTGATTAAAAATTCACAATCGGAGCCTAAATACGGTACTTTGCAGAGTAATATTTTCAGTCATAGTATCTTAGATAAGAGTTGATTAGATAAGATGATATTTTACAACACACAATTCATTTATGAATCTAGTTGTTTTGAACTTTGTTTATCTAAATTGCTGAAATTTTAACTGTACAAGGCTTAGGCCTTAGACCATAAATTTTATCAATCAAAAATATTGTTTAGGGCCTAATGCGCGCTTGCTTGGACTTAAAAAACATTCCTTTTAAGCAATTTTTCTAATACCCAAGCTAACATAAAAAAATACATTTATGAACAGCATGGCCTAATTTAACGGGTGGGGATGTAAAAGGTTATTACAAAAAAAAACACCCACACTAGCTTGATGAGGGGATAAGAAACCTCGACCGATAACTTTGTCAGTATTTTGATCTGTTTAGTTCTTGTTTCCAACTAGACCTGATTTGATTAAAATACCCATTATAATGACGTTTTAATAAGTAGTGTCATAATTTTAATTTCAAAATAACCCACTTCCATGGCGGGATGGCCTAAAGGTTCACTTGCGATAGACTAGACGGCTGATGAAGGTGAGATTGGGGTTTGAATCTCGGTCGGGTGTCCTGAGGATAGTTTTTTTCCCCCAAATAATTTCTCTCTCTCTCTTTCCACAAAAATGCTGGTATATTACCTCTAAAATGTTTTCTTCTTCACCCCTACCCCATTAGAGTAACTATCATTTTATTTAGGATAAAAAGTGGCCTAGGTCCACAATATAATCTGCGATGCTATAGGCATCCAAGGGGCGGAAAGAAATACGACTCTCGTGGATGCACAAGTTATTATAAAAATGGAGCACAATTAAGTTTATTACCAAATTAACATCAGGTGGACCTGTTTCGATGGCCACATGGTTTAAGGTGTCACTCTTGCAATAGATTGGACTGTAGATGACTAGGAGATTGGGGTTTAAATCCCAGTCGGGTATACCAGGAGTGGTTTTTTCCCTTAAACGGTTTCCCACTTTCCCTCCACAAAAATTTGGGTACTTTTCCTCAAAATTTAATCTTCCTAATCCTTAACTCATTAGCGTAATTTGTATACATGTGTACAACCTGAACCGATGGTAGTAAGAGATGGTGCTAAATAAAACAGTTGAAGGTTTCACGGATTATTCCCGTGCAAGTCGAAACTTTACGTTTTTCCGGTTTAAAAAACATCAATTTTACTTCAGTAAATTATTTTTCCAAGAAACTTTGTGGGCTGAAGAAAAAAAAAAGGCATTGCAAACTGGCAGCTGGAAACCCCTGGACTAGACCATACAACTGAATAAAAAAATATGTGTGTTTAGTGTTTGGACAGCTGGTCATGTGATGGGAGGGTTCTCCTGTTACCACATTTAATAACAACATAATTTTCACTTAACCTTGTTTCTTTTTGTATTGTAGCTTTTATTGATATGGTATATGATATATTATTATTATTAGCACCGTGTCTTACTACTCGTTCGGATTATACGCACTTACGCTAATGTGTAATGGTAGGGTGATTGTGAGATGAAATGGAGGACCTACAGTTTAACGTGGGATCCGAACCACGGTGGAGGCCTGGCATTCCCCACATTTACAAGATGTCTTGTTAGAGGTGAAGGAAGGGTTTGGTAATCAGATAAATCTGTGCCGGGACCGAGGATTGAACCCCGGCCGCCAGCATAGAAATCTGACATCTTACCCCTAGACCGCCAGGTCACCTATATGATATAAAAGTTAAACTGTGTGGTCTTGTGTAAAATGCTCGCCTCAGAACCTGATGTTCGTGAGTTCAAACCCAACCGGGGTCGACAGATTTTTCCCGAGGGATAAAAATTCGTAGCACCACCCCCCTTGGAGAGGAAGTAAAGCCGTCGGTCCCGTGTCGATTGTGGTATGTGAGAGAATCCTGGGAGGTACATGAAAATAGGTTCCCCGGCTAAATTGTTAAGCCCTTTCAGTCTCGCTCATAGAAATTCTCTTGTGCATATATAATAAGTAGGTTCAGTGTATGCAGGTTAAATACTTATAATAAATAAATAAAATAAAATGCTATAAAAATATTGTCCTTGTCAGTTTAATAACTCCGATACATTGATATATTTTTGTTAGATTAAGAATTGTGGGCGTTTTCCTTTACCGCTTCATAAATTTGGGGCAACCCGCCTCGGTGGCGTAGTTGGCTAACGGGCTAGTCGTGTTGAGCTTGACCGCTGAGGATGGGGAGATCAAGGTTCGAATCTTGGTCGGGTGAACTGGGGGTGGTTTTTCCTAAATGGTTTTCCACTCTCCCTCCACGCAAATGTGGGCTCACTTCCTCTAATTCAACCTTCCCAATTCCTAATCCATTAGTGTAATTAGTACTTAAAGCGTATAACCCGAACGGGTAGTAAGACACGGTGCTAAATATTATTATTATTAAATTTGGGGCATCCCTATTTTGGATTTTGTAACTGATATCTAGTGTCATTAATGCCCAAAATATTTGTTATTGTGTATTGAATTAAATGGCTCTGCTCTGACCACATGTTTGGCTGAAAGAATACATCTCGTAACTTAATGGTAGATTGCAATAATATTTATGGTAATGATTGTCCCAAGTAGATCAAGCAGAGCTGCCTCTGTCATAATTTTGTGTCTGGGCATTTACTTCAGTTTTGGCGACCCGATACCCTGTTGCTTAAGTTTGTTTCAAACGCTGTATGACCTTGAAAGCAAAACATTGCAAAACAAAAATCTGTGGATGTCATTTGTTTTTCTTGGCAATTGCTGATCAAATTTGTGTGCAGTTTATATAAAATAATTCTTTATAAGCTGCTAAGGTCTAGTGAAAATCAAATGACCCTCAACCTATTACATTTTTTAAATCATTATAAATTTTGTTTCAAATGATTACTTGAGGCACATTTAAGATTTTGAAAACAAACAGTTTTCACAAAATTTAACGTCACTTTGCAAGGGTTCCATTGATATCTAAAGTTAGGAAGCAGGTGGGCCAACTGTATAAGGGTTAATTGTCCTATCAGTAAACACAAGCTGGACTGAAACATTAAATCAAAGCTAGTACAATATCAAAAATATCTGGACAATTTACACACTTTTAAAAAAAAAAAACTATTACAATTATTGCTTCTCCCTCGAACCCGTCAACTGCCCCTTGAAGGGCTTCTTCCAACAACTTGTAGGTGGTTTACTCCCACCTTTCAATCCATATAATACCTGCTTGGCAAATACACTGCCTTTGTGTTATCAACATGAACTACACAGTAATTATCCGTGGAATTATGCTCTTAACCTTCACACATTTTAAATATTTGATAAACAATTGTAATTAGGCTCTCGCAAGTAACTGGTATGCCCCAGGCATAAACCAGTCCCTGTGTGTCCTCTCTGTCACTGTCAACTGTTTGCCTTGTCGGGTTGGTAATTATTGTGCGATTATTTGAATGGAACATAACTACAAAATTTCTAGTTTGCAATCTTCGTTAAAATGTTTTTTGAAGATAATATGTTTTAGTGGGCGAATAGTCTTTAAGATGCCAATCTTGTAATAGATTGTTCTGTCGATTATGGGTTGATCGGGGTTTGAATACCAGTTAGATGTTTTTCCCTAAATGGTTATACATTTTTGAAAAGATATAGATTGCAGTCTTAAAGGAAATACTGGCTGTCGATTATTGACAAGTATAGTTATCTAATTTGTTCCAAACCTCTGATAAACAGTCTATCAAGCATGTGAACATATATATTGTTGGTGTACGCAAACACACAAGGGAATAGAGATCTGTAGAATGTGCTCTAATTTAGTGGAAGAAGTGCACTTTAATCTCTTAGAAAATATGAAACTTGAGAAGAGGAATTGAGACTGTGGTGTTGACAATATTTTGTGGAGCATTGCCAAGAAGTGTAACAAACTCTCTCTATGGTGTGAGCCCGCAAGTGAGCTATCCAGACCGAGCGCTGGACGCTGTTAGCCATGATAATGCCAACATTTGCAGATAAAGGGTGTCGTGCTGTCAGCACAAGCCTCCGTCGATCTGTTTTCTAAACTGGAGCTGCTTCTTTCTTATTCAAGTAGCTCCTCATCCGTCCTCAAGAGGCTGAGTCTGACCACGTTCCAGACCCACTGCGTTAACAGAAACTTTCTGAAAGCGTCGAGGATCTGATCCAGGACCTCTTGGATCTGTAGCCAGGAGGTGTTTGGTGTATCCAACAAAGTTTAGTAAAAAACATATAAATATAGTCATGTTTCAGATTAAGAACACTTGTGTTCTATATCCTTTCTGCTAGATCGTATCTTAAGTCAGTGTGTTTTGTGTCACAATAGTCTAAATATGTCAAGATTAAACTCTTGGATAGGTTTCACACACATACACAATATTCGGTCGAGATAAATTCCTGTGTCCAGGTGTCATTTTTTAAAAGTGATTCTTGATGCTGTTATATCCTCAATATATATTATTATTAGCACCGCGTCTTACTACCCGTTCGGGTTATACGCACTTACGCTAATGTGTAATGGTAGGGTGAATGTGAGATGAAATGAAGGACCTACAGTTTAACGTGGGATCCGAACCACGGTGGAGGCCTGGCATTCCTCCTCAATATATAGATCCTTTCCATCTTCTAAGTGGGAATATATGGGACGTAAAGAAAAGGCCGGTATTTTTTGCAGTTTTTATGTTGAAACATTTTTTGGTCGAAATAAATCCATTTCTCCAGTAGAAACAAAAGAGTTTAATTATCTTTGCATGATGATATCATCAATGGTTTTTGAATATCTGTGAATAGTGTCCTGGAATTTAATGACAACTCTTTCTCTTCATTTAGAAAGTTTCTCATCTAATGCCGCTATGTTCATGACAGATATTCAACAACTGTTGATACCATCATGCGAGTAAAATTAAATTCTTGGTTTCTATTGAAGCAATATTTGATTTATTTTGACCCCCCTCTTCTCCCCTGCACTCCCACCATTGTTGGGTCTCACACTTGTCTAGCCTTTGGGAGAAGATCCCTTCTAGCAGATTCCAGATGGCGAGTTGCGAGCGGTCACCACACACCAGCATGTCATATGCTACTTTTTAACATGTTCTCCTCGGGGCGCACGAGCGTCTCACACCTGGCGAAAGCTCTTTAGGCACGAGAGGTCTTGTCTCTGGCGAGACCGAGTGGCTGGCACTTGCAATACATGTATATGGCGGTACTTTACGTTACTCTGATCTAATAGTCGTCCACCATGCGAGAAACCAGACCGGCATTTGCAACCAGCAAGGGATAGACAAGTGTGCTTCGCTAGACATGTGGGCTCACGGTTATTTGCGCAAGCGCTGCTAACCTCCATACAAAATGTTCTTGGTGTTTCATTATGATAACTAGGGTCATCCTGAAAAAACAACTGTTTCGATAGTTTGCCTGAAGACAGACATAAAACCGACTGTTGGTGTAGGAGCCATTCTAGAGTTGAATCCTGACCTTCTGAGGCTGTCAATGTAAGCCACTCATGTAGTCGGCCCTGCCAGATCTTCACGGCGCCATTGGGAATTGTTATTAGTGTGTGTTCAATCTGTGAAGACCTTCAGTCAAGGTCCATGGCATGGGTATTACATTTGGAATGTTGATACCAGTCATGAGAGAAGAAAAAGGGACCAACTCTTGATTTATACCGTTGGTTAGATGTAGCTCTGTCAGTCAAACAGTAAAGATCATTATTTGGTTCAGATCCCTTTTTTTTTATCTGTCTGTTAAACATATCAGTCTACACACATCCCAACAAATTAACAGCCATACATGTGTGGTAATGTTAGGGATGCAAAATAAAATTATATTTCTTGATACTGTATCACTTTTTATTTTTCTAAATGGGTTCAAAGGGATTTTACACCTACCTGCCCGGCATTTGGTGGAATTTAGTCACCGTCGATAGTAGTTTTACAAAATGCAGTTTTCACCGTTTTTTTCCTAGTCCCCTTATGATAATGCTGGCGCATTTTCTCTGAGATACCCTTCTCATCCTTATTAATAATATTAATTCATAAATCTTTTCTTGTTTAACATAGAATTAAGTAATAATAGTTAAGGATATTTACTTTTTAATGATGCTTTTTTTCCCCTTAGTATTCTCGGCCATTGATTTAGTTTCCCATCTCACCTTTTATGTTGGTGCTAGTGTATTTTTATAAAATGCTGCTAAGATTGACGTTTTAAGACCAAATAATCGAGGTAGTCCTAAAAGTGGTAATGTAGGTCGTGAGTGAACTTATTGATTTTCATTTATAGAACGCACAGTGCTCTTTTTAGTATTTCAACACAAAAGTCTCTTTTATTTTTCTGTGCGATTGATTTTTTTTAGGGCGTTGACCTTTTGGGAGTCATATTTCATGCCTATGAGTATATCTATATTTTTGTTTTACCAAGAATACACCTTGCATTATGGACTGTTCAAAGAACAATTCACATGCTACATTCTTGGTTTTTGTTCTTATTAATTTAAATAATGGGGGGTGCATCGTTCGGGGACTATTTGAATGTTCGACCTGGATAAAATAAGTGGAGAAAAGGTCTTTGTTATCAATCTTGTTGCGGTCGTGGCTCAGTTTTCGGTCATACACTTGTTAATGGGGGTTGTTATATGTCTGTTCTTAGTTCCACCTCACAAGGTGAACTGTAGTAACTGCTCTCACCACAGTGAACCTGCGCCTGCCTCTTGTCGCGCAGTTCCAACATTACCGAGCTTATATTTTCTCTAGGGCTGCTCACTTAATATTTAGTTTAAATTGTCTCTTTGAGTGTTGGTTTTTCCCACTTAGTTTTAGTTTGTATTTTGATAATCAGGGCCAGTTTTATAGTCAAAGCCATTACGTGTCAAGCGATACCTACCTAAACTCTAATGGAATGGGCCGTTTTCGCATACAGAACTGGCTCATTCCACGATGGTCTAGGTAAGTGTCGTCTTGTATTTAGTATGGTGCCACACTTGAGACGTACTCGGTCTGACTATGAAACTACGCCTATTCCACGATGGTCTAGGTAAGTGTCGTCTTGTATTTAGTATGGTGCCACACATGAGATGTACTCGGTCTGACTATGAAACTTGCCTACTCCATTCCGGTCTAGGTAAGTGTCGTTTTGTATTTAGTATGGTGCCACACTTGAGACGTACTCGGTCTGTCTATGAAACTTGCCTACTCCATTCCGGTCTAGGTAAGTGTTGTCTTGTATTTAGTATGGCGCCACACTTGAGATGTACTCGGTCTGACTATGAAACTTGCCTACTCCATTCCGGTCTAGGTAAGTGTTGTCTTGTATTTAGTATGGCGCCACACTTGAGATGTACTCAGTCTGACTATGGAACTGGTCCTAACACGTTCTTATGTTATGTGTCACTAGTTAGCAAACACAGCTACTCCCATCACTTAAAGTCGCAAAAAGAATTCTCACTTTTTCCAATTTATTTATATTATAAATATTGACACTAACAAGTTTTTAACCCTCTTCGGTGATCGAAGCTTATTCTCATAACAGACTGGACTACCGACAACAAGGACATGGGGGGGGGGGGG
>CABFOW010001603.1:111855-122013 GCA_902141385.1 Timema californicum
GGTGAATCCTGCACTAAGGGTGGTTTTCCACTAATCAGCTTTACACTCTTATTCCACACCAATTTTAGGTTACACTCCCTCAAAAATTCGACCTTCCGACATTGGCGCAATTAATATATATGTGCGTAACATAAACAGTAGTAAGACACGGTGCTATATAGCCCTTGTTTAGCAAAGCTCCAATACCTAGCTATACTGCAACTGGTTCTTCAGCCAATCTAACCAGATAGCAGAGTGTTGATAATTGTTGGAGGGGAGTAGAATGTTGCCTGCATGTAAATTCCTTCCTTATCAATGGGATGTGCTGTCATGTGGTCTGAGCTATCGGTCAGTTTGTTCAGCGTTGACTCGGTGTGTGGGAGATATGAGTCTACTTCACGAGAAACCAAGAGCTGGATTACCTGTCAGGAAATGTTTAGCTTGTGTCTAATTCTTTACAGGTGCTAATTGAATATTCCAAGCCCTCTGCTAATAATTTGCATGCATCTATTTGAATACATTATAGCAATGGGTGCTATTAGGTGCGCTGTCGAGTTTGTGTGCTTAAACTTTTAGTGCAGATACATTTTATTGTAAAGAGGAAAGGACATAAGTGATTTTTTTTTTAATCACACACGGGCTGTAGAAAAGTTGAAGGAAACCGATCTCTCTGACCATGTTTGATAAACATAAGGGGTATTTTACATGGCTGATGTTGTTACACCTTGCTGTAGCTACAGGTAATTTGAAACGTTTGTCTGTGTTTTATTTTTTGATTTTACTAGCTCTAGAACACTGATCTACCACTCGGGATGAAAATGTCTTACATCCATTATTAATAATGTATTATTGTATTCTCAGTCGATAGCATGTCCACCTACCTACCGAGCTTATGGTCTAAGGTTTGATTCTTGACATGGCCGAAAAATGTATTCTTGGTGAAATGAGGATTTCTCCCTTCACAATGATGAATTAATGACTGGATATTTTGTCTTTTCTAGGTTTAATTTAGTTTATAAGTTGTGTGCTGATATAATGTCGGTTCAGAAAGTGAATGTTAAATAGGTACTTCAAATAAATAAATATTATGATTGTGCTTCTTCTCATTATATAATCAAGTAGCTTATCAAAGTCTTTTAAGTTTCATAACACGTAAAGCATCAACGATTAACTTATGTTTAAAAGACTAAATTTAAAAAAAATAATTCCAACATGGATTCAATTTTCCGGCATCTGTTAAGGCATTTTATCACAGGTTCCTGCATACATTTATAAATGTTATAATGGTCTACCTACTATAATGAGGAGATACTTTTCAGATATTAAAAAATATCCTTCTATTTTAGAAGTGGTTTCATATTTTAAAATATGATTCATGCTTTAATTGATGGGAAATATATCAAGATGAGCTTAGAACATTAAAAAACTGGCATTTCAAGATTAACAACCTACAAGAAATTTATATAAAAAAAGAGCTGAATTTAAAACATGTTTTAACCTGCTTAAATGGCACTATCGTAATAGATTGGGCTGTCTATGACAAGGGATCAGGATTTTAATTCCAGTCTTATGTATTGAATGGGGTTTTTCCTATAGAAAATTATTCTATCACCCCATACAAATGTGGGCACATTTTCTCTCAATTCATCCTTTCTCATTTCAAACTCCTTAGTTTAATTAGTACATATGCGTCCAAACTGAACTTAATAGTGCTAAAATAAGCTTTTTAATTGCATCAATTTTCCTCTTAATTAAATCTGGATCCGCTGAAGCCATCGCCTCCCGTCTGTTGTCGGCAGGTAGTCTAGCCGAGACGCCAAGC
This sequence comes from Timema californicum, assembly GCA_902141385.1. Taxonomy (NCBI): domain Eukaryota; kingdom Metazoa; phylum Arthropoda; class Insecta; order Phasmatodea; family Timematidae; genus Timema; species Timema californicum. The sequence continues at coordinate 113,657 of CABFOW010001603.1, forward strand.
GCGGGGACTCAAACCATGGCCTCCAGATGACCGGGTCTGCAGCCTAGCAAACCCAAGATGAGTGAAGTGTCCGTACCGCTCCCCAGCGCCACTCAGGCTCTCATCAAGCGCCAGAAGCTCGCGGCGTGCCACAACAATGTGCCGCCGGTGCACGGGCGCGCCAGCCCTGCTTTGCATGTCCGCACACGGCTCAGCAACCATCAGCGTAACTTGAGTCTAGATTTCAGGTGAGATATTTAGCAAATGGTTTACTTTTTTTAATTTTTTTTTTATTGACAAGCACCCTGCAAACGTTTGTACATTTATCAAGAGATACCTGCCACGCTGGCTACACTCTTTTAAGACGTTAATCTCACAACAGACTGGGACTGACTATGATGAGGAGACTGTGCTTAGGAACCCTGTCAGGTGTACTGTACATGGTTTCCTGCTCTCTCTCCACACAAATGTGAGTACATTTGCTCTATATTCATCCTTTCTCATCCCTAACCCATTAGCGTAGTTAGTAAACAGGCCTACAACCCGTTAGGGTTTTAAAGACTACTAGATTTACCACAGTAATATCAGCTCATCTGGTGTTTTTACAAGGGATATCAATTTTGACGGTACCCCCCTCGGTGGTGTAGTTGGCTAACGCGCTTGTCGCGTTGAATCCCGACTGCTGAGGACGAGGAGATTGAGGTTCGAATCTCGGTCGGGTGAACTGGGGGTGGTTTTTCCTAAATGGTTTTCCACTCTCCCTCCACGCAAATGCGGGTTCACTTCCTCTAATCCAACCTTCCCAATTCCTAATCCATTAGAGTAATTAGTACTTAGAGCGTATAACCCGAACGGGTAGTAAGACGCCGTGCTAAATATAAAAATATATATAATTTTGACGGTCATATTTAAAATAGCGTTTCGCAGCTACCATGTCTTTTTTTCAAGATGGCCATGAACGACAATCTATGTGAGGCCCCCCCTTTTCCTGAACACATGTCGAGCTCAATCTGCAAATTTACATAAGTCAATTTGTAGATATGATCCGACATGTGTTATACATTGAACTAGTTTTTGTTTTATTAAGCGAGTTGATAATATGGTGATAGTAAATGATTCAACTCTTTACTCAATTATGATAGATAAATAAACAATCTATTTCCAATTGTTTTTACAACCATTTAACATTTGGTTTGTTTGTTTTCTGAATGACATTCCTAAGATCCAACCATATTTCCCAGTGTCTGATATTTGTTGCCTTGAGGCGGGTCTCTGGAGTGGGTACCCCAAGCCTTTGACACAGACTCCTTCAGAAATGGTTAAAGTTAAATTAATTATTAATAAATTTATTGCAGTCCACATCTTAGCTCAGTCGGTTGAGTGTCTGCCTAGTGAGCTAAGGGTCCCAGGTTCGATTACCGGCATGGCCAAAAAATTTAGCATTGATGAAAATATGGGTTTACTCTTACATTGTTAGATTGATGGGCCGGGGACTGGATGTTGTGCCTGTCCTAGTCTTAAGTTGGATAGTAAGGCATATGATTTATGAAGCTAAAACAGGCCTAGCAAGCTGGTACCTAGTGGAAAAATGTATGACTTGAATAAAAAAACTGACCTCGGTCACAGATTGAAAACAGTAATGGTTTCCCCCCTCCCCTCCCCCCCTAGAATGCATTGCATTTAAATGCTCTTATATAGATGGATTCATGGGAAGCGTCTTTGACATTGTGAAAGTATATTTAAATAAATTTGTTTATCTAAATTACAAATATTTGTCGGCGTCTGTATATTTTTAGCAATTTTGAATCCACCCAATATTGCTCACGACTCCAAATTTGACTCCACAGACCTGTCTTAGGGTTTAAATTTGGTGCACATTTTTCACTTGTGATAGTGTTAAATAAAACAAGAAAACTTTTACTGGTACCCAACCAGATTTGGAATATTTACTGAAGTGACTTGGTGGTCTAGGGGTAAGGTGTCAGACTTTTGAGCTGGGGGTCCGGGGTTCCATTCTTGGTCCCGGCACGGATTTATCTGATTGTCAAACCCTTCCTTCAACCTCTGACAAGACGTGTATTAATCACATCTTGTGAATGTGGGGAATGCCAGACCTCCAGCGTGGTTTGGATCCCACGTTAAACTGTAGGTCCTCCATTTCATCTCACAATCACCCTACCATTACACATTAGCGTAAAGAGCGTACAACTCGAATGGGTGGTAAGACGCAGTAATAATAATAATATTTACTGGATCATCAACAACAGCAATTTATTTTAGACAATCACACGTGTAAGAAATATTTTATAGGCACCGAAAATTGTGGGCATATGACAAGGTGCACAGCTACTTAGTTGATCAAATGCGTCAAATTCTTAACCCGCTATTTACACGCAGTGGTGAGCACGCTGATAATGGAATAAGCTCCTTTTCCAGTCTTTTGGTAACAAGAGGTTTGAATCCTGGTTGGGTATTATCATTGTAAATATCCTGACAGTCCAGATGAGATGTAAAACACAAAGTAATTTAACTATTAATACCTTAAATTATATATCAATGAAAACAAAATATTAAGGTGTGTCTACTGTTCCGGTGGTATAATGGTCCAAGGTGTTACTCTTACAATAGCCTGGACTGTTGTTGACGAGCAGATTGTAGTTTCCTAAATTGTTTTCCACACATTCTCTCTCTATCTCTCTCTCTCCCTCCTCCTTACCTGCACTCCCTCATTTCCCAATCCATGTAAATGCGGGCTCACTTTTTCTTGATTCAACCTTCCTCATCCCTAAAGTATTAATGTAATTATTACAGGTGTGTTTAATCCAACTGGGTAGTAAGACACGGAGCTATAGAAATGTGTGTAGTATTGAATGTAATATATTACAGGTGTGTTTAATCCAACTGGGTAGTAAGACACGGAGCTATAGAAATGTGTGTAGTATTGAATGTAATTATTACAGGTGTGTTTAATCCAACTGGGTAGTAAGCCACGGAGCTATAGAAATGTGTGTAGTATTGAAGTGGCTTGATGAATTGTTTTGTGTGTATATAGGTCTATGGGCATACTGTTGCCGCCAGTATCTCAGGTCACAACAGCGACCACCCTGACTATGCACCACCGCAACAGAAGTCTCGACTCGGCCTTGCAACGCATCCCAGAGGTGGACATCACACCCAGTCCCGAGTGTGAAGCCCCCACTCCCGCTAAGCCGCCCAGCGAGGGCCATCAGCCACCGGACCCCAAGAAAGGCCGTGACCGCGAAGAAATCACCAGCCTGGGTTCAGACGATTCTGGTATCCTGTGCGGGTCAGACAGCGGCTCGGGTAGCGACGTCCACCCCGGGGGTGGTACCCGCGAGTCCAGTGTGGAACAGCTGCATTTCGACCGCAGCCGGGAGAGTCTCGATTCTCGCGCCCACGAGCCCATGGAAGTAGACAGTGTGGACGACGCCGCTCCTCTCGAGGTCGAACGAGACACCCTCGTGCGAGAGTTTGGTGTTTCGATGTGCGATGAAAGTACTGTCGTGACGCGTCTTGGTGTCGCCGACCGGTCGGGTGCTTCCAGTGACGCGTCTGAGGACCAATCGTTGCCTTCGCCCATGTTGTTGTCGCCATCTTCTATGGTTCTCTGCTGCGGGGGTGATAGTGACTCTGCCAAGAAGACTGATAAAGAAGCCGCGCAGAGTAAAGGAGCGAAAGGTTTTCTCTTAAGACTCTTTGAAAGTAAAATGTTTGATATGTCTATGGCCATTACTTACCTCTTCAACTCAAAAGAACCAGGGGTCCAAAGTTACATTGGTAAGTATTTCTTCATATCCTAATATCATTACCAATACCACAAATTATAAAATTTCTTTCTTTAATACAACAATAAAATAAAATATAAGGTTTTGTTCTTCTCCTCATTAAGTGTTGCTCGACGGGTGGAAGTAAAATTAGCCCATTTGACAAGTTCTCTGCAGAACTCTGGGTCATGGTTTTATTTGGAAATTATTTTATTAATATTAGGGGTTCTTTCTCACGCGGGTCCATTCCTTTCGTCAGTAAACTTAGATCACCATTGCCTTCTCCTTTATCTCCCAGAATTTTCTTCTTTCCCTCAACCTTTCCTTCTACAGGGTGTCTATTGAGTCACCAACGTCACGAAAAATTCCCAGAAAAGTCACAAATTCTCAATATTTTGGTAATAAAGTCACAAAAATATTTTTGTGCTAGTTTACCACATATTGCGACAACGTGAATGCGTCGAATGTCGAACCATCCACGACCTATATGATTCCATGCACAGGCTGCAATTTGTCTGATTATTTTCACCGTGACGCCATCTGTTTACCAGAGGAATTTTGAGGTCATAAAAGGTCACCAAAGAGCCACTTATTTTTGTTTCTCCAACTCCCTGTTCTATGACGTCGTGCAGAAGAGAGTTCCTCATAAGGATGTGTCTGATCCAGTTTGCTCTGTTCCGAAGAATCACATCCAAACTGGTTCTCTAATTCTCACCTGCTCTTCTTAGGACTTGTTCATTTGTCGTCCTGATCTTCTCAAGTCTTCTCTTCTCCGACATCACATTTCAAGGCTCTCCAAGTATTTCTTTTCCAGCTTCCTAATGTAGAATTTCATCAGTTTCTTCCTCAGTTTCAAACTCAACTTGTTGGTCAGCACTTAACCTAGCTTCTTGTTGGAAGCTTCCTTGGCCATGCCGATCCTTGACCTAATTTCCCTGGAAATACTAAATAATATTAATAATGTATGAAGTAAATGATGGTATTTTACAAACCACGTATTCATATATATATTATTCATAAGTATTTTTCTTTTTTAAATAATTATTGCCCATGTAATTATTTATTTCTAATTGACCTTGAAAATGTAGGCCTCTAGATAGTTGAAATTTCTTCACTGGGGATTTGGTTTACAACCATCGATAGAGTTTTTAGTTATGTCTCATACTGTAGCAAACTATTAATTCTTGAACTTTTCTAGAAAAGTTCTTTTTTTTTTTGTATTGTTTCTTGAAATGTTTTCAGTTAGGATTTCATAGGTATTCAAAAACACTAAATACCGCCTTTTTAAACACAGGCAGAAAATGGTGAGTTTTAAGGAAATACAATATCATTAGCTTTGAGAGATAATGGGGAAAAACAATTGAAAAATATACCTCTAGGGCACTGGCTTGTAATCGGGTAGACAAACCACTACAAGGGGTTGATGATTGTTGAGCATTCTTCCTTTCTTCTTTTATAAAACACTTTTACTTGTTTTTGCTGCAGGCCCAATAACATAAAAACATTGTTCTTAGTTAAAATATTGTTTTTAATTATTTATTTTATTTTGGCACTATCCACCTCGGTGGCGTAGTTGGCTAATGCGCTAGTAGTGTTGAGCTCAACCGCTGAGGACAGGGAGATCGAGGTTTGAATCCCAGTCGGGTGAACTGGGGGTGGTTTTCCCTTAATGGTTTTCCACTCTCCCTCCACGCAAATGCGGGTTCACTTCCTATAAATTCAACCTTCCTAATCCCTAATCGTAATTAGTACTTAAGCGTATAACCCGAACGGGTAGTAAGATAAAATAAAATAAAAATATTTTGGCACTATGAGGTGAATATAGGGTTTTCAACATGTCCTACTTTGCCTACTTTTTCATCAAAATGTACTATTTTTTCCAACTTTTTGACACCCAAAATATGCTATGATGCCTGTCATTGCCCCGTATAACCTGACTGTTTGACCTTATTAAAGCCGCTTATTATATCTAGTCCAATTATCTATTATAAAATATTAGGTCATACCGTACTCGTATAAAAGTACTTTTCATAGGTATTAAGACAAAATATCACATTTGTGGGGCTGAAGAAAATTCTAGAAAGGAAAAAAACTACTGTTTGGTTTTGTTAGCTTACATTGCTCATGTCCTTGTAACTGACATTTGATATCGTATTTGCTTATCATAATTTTTAAAACTCTTATCTTTTAGCATCAACAATAGATATAACTATTCTATTTTAGGCCTTAAAAGTTAGTGTCCTTGCTTGAGTTTGTGACAGGGGCCGACTTGGTTTATAAAGCTGTCAAATGTTTGTGTTCTTATCAAGGCTGAGAGTCAAACGAACTCAAATCAAATATAAGAAATATGAAGATTTTTTTGTTACTTGCTTTTGGCTTAAAAAAACAATTGTTTTACTACAGAGTACAATTATTTGTATTATATTATTATAATGTAATAAATCAAGTCACAACACCAATACAACAGGACTACCCAAGTTTTTTTTCCCACACTATTGACCTGGTGGTCGAGGGGTAAGGTGTCAGACTTCTATGCTGGCGGCCGGGGTTCAATCCTCGGTCCCGGCACAGATTTATCTGATTACCAAACCCTTCCTTCACCTCTGACAAGACATCTTGTTAATGTGGGGAATGCCAGGCCTCCACCGTGGTTCGGATCCCACGTTAAACTGTAGGTCCTCCATTTCATCTCACAATCACCCTACCATTACACATTAGCGTAAGTGCGTATAGCTCGAATGGGTAGTAAGACGCGGTGCTAATAATAATAATTTTCCACATTATTATTGTGTATATAACAGCGGAGAATGGTAATATCTCCACCATACCTTTTGCAGGGTCTGTCTCTAACATATACCTCCTTTCCATTGGTTATGGTAATTGAATTAACATAAATTGAGTATTTTAGCTGTGAATATCTTTATTGGTGGAACTTTGTTATCGTCAAAGTTAGATTTTTTTTTTCGAAGCAAAGTTGAAGCTGGGATTGTTTTCAAAGTTTCTCACATCTTTGACAAACGGTATCCGCTCACTTATCTATATATGTCTCTTATCAAAAAGAGTGATAGAAACACATTAACGGTAACAATCACGTTTTGGTTTTTACAACGAGAACAACACGGCTCATACTTACATTGCTGCACTGGAGAGTTGTAAAGTGTAAAATGGGGCTACTCTCTTTTCGACAATCCATTCCTTTTACTCCTTTTTCAATTATAACTGACCCGCTTCAGGGGTCCAATGCTATAAGCTTTCACTCACATGTTAGACTGGCCTGCTGATGACGGAGAGATTCGGGTTCGAATCCTGGTCGGGGTCCACTGAGGGTGGTTTTTTTTTTCACTTAGCGGTTTCCCACTTTCCTTTGACACAAATTCTGGTAGATTACCTTTAAAATGGTTCCTTCCTCATCCCTACCTCATTAGAGTAATTATCATATATGTGTATAAGACACATTGATAAAAATATAAATATTTGACCTATTTTATCAAGTTGGCACTTGTTACGATTTAGTTCTTACATCCGTTACCGGAAACTTTTTTACTCAAGCTATGTATCTTGTACTACCAGCTGGCAAGGCTTGTTGTAGCTTCGTATGTATTATAATTTAACTTAAGACTAGGACAGGCACAACATCCAATCCCCGGCCGTTAATTTATCAATGTGAAAGGGTAAACCCACACATTTCACCAATGATAAGTGCATTATTTTTAACTTTTGCACACATTCACAAGTGATAAATAGTTCACCATTACATTTTTCTGTGGGTAAAATACGTTTGCTTGAATAATAAAAGACTTGGGTTATGCATCCTGATAATTTTGTTTTGGACAGAATAATTGGGGTACACCTGTATAACAATTATATCTTTTAGTAATAGACCCAAACTTAAACAATTCTTAAAACTCAACATAAATTACACCTAAATTTTAAAATTATGATTTGGTTCCACATTGAAATTAATGGTATAGTAATGGCAGGGCCGCCCTTAGAAGACTTAGGGGCCTGTAGTTATTTGTTTCCCCACCCCTTCTCTATTCCCTTCAACCCCTCCTCCAAATATTAAGAAATCAAGTTTTGTTTAATCCAACTACAGTAGTTTGCACCTATATACAGATTTTCAGCTGTATACATTATCAGGAAATTCCCAAATACATGTAATAGTAATTAATGTTAGAAATAGTGTTTTTTGTACATATAAAAATTAATTTCTCCCCAATTCTTTATTCGATTCTCTTTCTCAATAAACTTTATTTGTAAAATAACAACTGTGACAAGTTTGAATGAAATTGTTTAATGCGCTCAAAGTTACTTTTGAGACATATATAAATGCAAATCAATGAAGTTAAGACGGAGAACTCGCTTCACTCATTTATTAAATAAAACCACATGACTATATTTTCTATTTGTTTTTAACACACTGACAACATTCGCTAGATTGCCTGTACATGGAACCTATCATACAATTGCACAAGGCAAAATTTCTAGCTTAAACTTGTTTTTTCACCCTCCTGGACTAAGCAAGTGCGCCCCTGCTCTGCCCCCCCCCCCCCCCCCCCCACACATGGATCTTTTGGGCGTGCCCTTCTGTAT
>CABFOW010001603.1:122078-138543 GCA_902141385.1 Timema californicum
CCCCCCCCCCCGGCCCCCCCCCCCCTCCCCAAATAGTGAGGTCCTGTGCGGATGCAGGTGTCCCTGCGCAATGATGTGCTAGCATTTTATTTAAAACAAACAAATTGTGATCAAAGTAATGAACATAAAAATGTCCCTTGTCAAGGAAAATTTGGAAAAAGTTTAGTCAGTATGAATAGAAAAATGTCATAACAATTTTTGTAGCCACCCTGCCTCTGTGTGTTCTTGAATATGGTTGGTGTGTGCCTGCATGTGTGTGCACGCACATGCGTAAACATATATTATTATTTTGTGATTAACAATTTTGCTTTATTTATGTGTAAAGGTGAGACGGTAGGTCTCATTATGTGAGCACTGAATTAATTTTTGTTTGTTTCCTTACGACGCAGGTAACAAGATGTTTAGTTTCCCCGACCAGGATGTGGATTTCTACCTTCCTCAGCTCGTAAGCATGTACATACAGATGCACGATCTGGCGGAGGTCATACATCCTTATCTTGTCTACAGGTTGGTTTACTTGGTACTAACAATGGCGGAATGACAGGGTTACATTTTACTAAGATAGCTTAACTGTTTCTGAAAAAATACACTAATCTCTTGTTTTAATACACAAAAATCCTCTATCGGTGGTCGTATGGTATAACTTGTAACGTTCATCGGATGTATCTAGGAATAAGGCTGTGGGCCAAGACTCGGACTCTATTTTTTTGCTCTCCGACTCCTTCATATATGGCTAAAGTATATTAATTATTACTAACAAATTTACTGCATTAAAATGCTCCAATTCTTTATAGAAAACTTGAAATTGTGAATATATATTTAGATAAATCTGTCAATCTCAATTACAAATAATGCAATGCAATGGAAAAAGCTATTGAATTAAAATTATATTTTACCATGCTCTGAAAATATGAATTTTTATCTTGAAGCTACAGTTAGTGCCTGTACTTTTTTATTGACTCCATCTCCACACAAAATTGCTTCCTAATTCATAATTCAGACTTCACAGCCCTGCTCCAAGTGGTTTTTTATTAAACGATTTTTCACTTTCCCTCCACGCAAATTTGGATATATTTCCTCCAAAATTCTACCTTCCTCATCCCTATTCAATTTGCATGATTAATATATGTGTATTAGATCTTGCCAAGTTCCTTAAAGTGACAATGCTGCACACTAAGTATCAGAGGACCTTTAATGAGATCCTCTCCACTCACTTTCAAGCATTTCAGAAAATCTACACAGATTGTTCAAAATCTGCAGCTTATGTGGTATGCGTCTTAAAATTGTTTAAGGTATCGTAATTGTCATAATTCTGTTCTCATCTGGACAGATTCCATCAGTGCTCTGTTGCCAGTGTCCGCACCGTACTACTTGTGTCCTCTACTGAATATAATACATGAGATTTTTTTTTTAAATTGGTTCGTTAAACACCCTGCTCGCCTTGTGCTGGATTCCTGGTCACGCTGGTCTCTCAGGAAATGATCTGGGAGGCCAAGCTGCTAAGAAAGCAGTTTGTCTCCCTCTTGAGGCGAGTTTGGGTGTAATATTTTTAGACCTTAAAGGCTTTGTGTGACTCAGAATCTTTAACGCACCTGCCACAAGCAGTGGGTTTCAACCCTCGCTCAGAACAAGCTGCAGTTCATTAGGCACAATGAGTTTCGATGCGCCCTCATGACGAGACTCCACATTGGCCATACATTTCTGACATGGTATTTGAGAGGGGATCCACCTCTCATTTGATTATAAGGCGCTAATTACCTACGTGTCTCAAAACCCCTATAAACACCATTAATAATAATAATATATGCATAATTGACTGAAAACTTCGTACAAAATGAGTAGGCTAGGACTTGTTGTTTAATCGGTGCTTTTCTACAAAGATGAGCCTGTAAACACCTGATTATATAACAATTAAAACTACTTAGAGCCTGAAAAAATGAAATCTTAATTTTGATATGATAATTCACCACTGATGTATTTTTTTCTTAGGTGTAGGAAGTCCGCGGATTTCTCGCTGAAATGCGCGTGGCTGCTGGACGCGTACAGTTCAGACGCCCATCTACCCTCGAAGAAAAAGTCTCACGGTACCAAACTCAAGAACCTGATACTCTCAGACGAGCTGCGGCCCAAAGACTCTGAGGCCTCCCGGAGGTCCAGGGTGAGCGCGACGGGTCCCCCTCCCGACTACACCAAGCTGAAAGAGATGGCCTCCCCCACTAGCCCCACTATCCCCCTTCCCCCACCCATGCCGCCCCCTGCAACTGCCGTCACCTCTCCGGGCAAGAAGACTCATCATAGGTCTTGGTCTGACGCGACAGGCCTTTACCAAGGGCTCAGGAGGGTGCTACCCGCAGGTAACCTTGGCCCACATAACCTTGTCGTTGACATCAGCGCGGTTAGAAATTATGTAATGTTAGTGAAGCACATGGTAGCTGCAAGCACAAAATGTAGGGAAATGCCGGTGGCTGCATGGTCTAAGGAGATACTCTCACAAAAAGACTAGACTGCCGAAGACGGGGAGATCAGGGTTCAATCTCTGTTGGTTGTTAAGAGGGTGGTTATTCCTAAATGTTTTTCCACTCCCCCTTCAAGCAAATTCGGATACACTTTCTTTAAACTCAACCTACCTAATCCCTAACACATTAGTGTAATTAGGACATAGGCATATAACATGAACAGGTGGTAAGATTTGATTTGACTTTTGAGTTTTTCAAAACTTTGCGCAACTTTATTTGTGGCTGATTAATCTGAAATTTTACTTTCAAATCGAAGTCAAAGCTTCGTACACCCATTCAAACTGCTCTAATTTCAAGTAGCCGAGCCAAGAACTCCCCTGTCATATTTAGTGCAGCAAACTTTATCATGCATAACAACTTTTTTTTCTAAGTCTTGTAATTCACCCCCTTTTGTGTTCTTTTTTTCCCCTCCAAACAGGTAATAGTAATAACAAAGTCAGCTTAGGCGACCTGAACTCTGGACGAGCGTTCGATAACGGCTGTACATGTTTCGATACTTGCCAGGGCGTGGTGAACGACCTACGGGGTAGACGGACAGACTGCTCTTGTAGTGTAAGTACCGATCTACCCGGATCGACACACACTTAGAAAAGTCAAGGAATTTGGTGCACCAGGGAAAAGTGAGGGATATTTTAAAAATCAACAGAAATTCTTAGATATTTTTTTTTTGATAACCATACACTACAGAACCTCAGTTTATCGAGTCTTTACTGTACTTGGTTTACTATTTAGTTCAGAAATATTTATTTTCTAAAGCCCATTACTGATATGTAATCAAATGAATATCTACTATTTCTGTGCTGGCGGCCGGGGTTCAATCCTCAGTCCCGGCACAGATTTATCTGATTACCAAACCCTTCCTTCACCTCTGACAAAACATCTTGTGAATGTGGGGAATGCCAGGCCTCCACCGTGGTTCGGATTCCACGTTAAACTGTAGGTCCTCCATTTCATCTCACAATCACCCTACCATTACACATTAGCGTAGGTGCGTATAACCCGAACGGGTAGTAAGACGCGGTGCTAATAATAATAATATCTACTCTTGGTTTGATACCTGATGCCAGGATCAAAATACAATGGGAAAGCATCGATACACAAGTTATAAATCATCATAATCAACTGTTTACAACCTGTGGTCGTGACATTTTAGTAAAATGCCTCCAGCTCTCCCTCTCTCTCCCTCAAGCCATTCTTCTTCCTTTACTCTCGTTCATTCCTCTCCTGTCACTTTATAAGGACAGTTTGATAGTTAGAGCTAGTACACTTCAAGTGTTACATTATACTAAATAGAAGACGACACCTATCTAGACCAGAATGAAATAAGACAGTTTCATAGTCAGACTTGGTACACATCAAGTGTGGTGCTATACTCGAAATGAGACAACACCTACCTAGACAAGAATGAAATAAGACAATTTCACATATGAAACTCGATCATTCTATTCTGGTCTAGGTAGGTGTCATATATATCATTGCGCCGTGCTGCACCTGAGGTGTATTAAGTCTGATTATGAAACTCGCCCATAGTCAAAGCATCTGGGATTAATTCCTGGGGCCAGTTCTCTCCTTCCCCCATTCCCTCCCTCCTTGAAGCCCCCCCAAGAAACTCCTGACTAAAACTAAAAGATAATTGTCCTTTGTTTTATCTGTGTCTTACCGGTATTGTCAACCGTTATGGGGTGGTGTGTCCTTAGGCCCCCCGACTGGCGCCAGAACTAGAGTTCATCCTGGCACTCATCACGATCGGTAAGCTGCTGAGTACTATCCCCACAAAGGAGGCCAAGACGACGCGGTTGCTGGCCGAGCTAAACATGCTGAACCTGAACCTACCCGCGAGGGTGTGGCTTCCGATACACAGCCAAGTGCCCCACCACATAGTCCGGATACCCAACCAGGCCGCCGTTGTGCTCAACTCCAAGGACAAGGTATAAAACTAAGAGACGGCTCGAATACTCTGTTTTATATTGATTAAGGACACACAACTCTCTACCCTTGGTTATTACTGGTATTTAAATAATTGAGAATCAATCTTAATTCACAAATTTATATACATACATTTCTAGCCCTCAAATCCAAATAAATTAAAAGTTCTATTACTCGATTTGGTCGTCTGATGGTTTATAGGTGTCACCCTCGCAATAGACTGGACTGCCTGTAAGGGGAATATCCTGGGTTTGAATCTCGGTCAAATGTCCTGAGGTCTTATTTTTTATTTGTAGTAGCCCTATCTTGGTGCCAAAATAGTTCTATCATTGTGATCTACTATGAAGGGAGGAAATGCTCTTGTTCAAGTGAGATAATACACCCCTGCCCTAACTATCGGGTAACGCAAAAATTAGCACAAATCTTGAAAGTAGATCTCATCAACTATCGTACTTTTAATAATAGAAAGCAGAGCAGATCAGATCGGCTAGCGGCACCTTTAATGTCAGAAGGGAGAGCAGATCAGATCATCTTGTGGCACTAAAAGGGTTCATAAATTTGACAGCAAAATGAATGTTTAGCTTCTCATGTTGCCACAACTCTCCTCCCGTTAGGCTCCGTACATCATCTACGTGGAGGTACTAGAGGTGGATGACATCCACACATCACCCGTTCCCGCTAGGATCATGAACTCTCTCAGACACACTAAGTCGGAAGAGAATCTAGCGGCAGACGACGCTGCCGCTCAGGCAGAGAGCGCGTCACTCTGCGCATTCAGCGTGTATGGCAACCCGGACGAGGAAACAGGCGACTGCTGGTCCCAAGAAGACGATGAGATATCGCAGCAGGTGAGGGCAAGTCACTATTTATTCTTTACATAAGGTCTTCTCTTTCAAAATTATTATTAAAAAAAAAAATAATTTATTGTATAAATATTGTTTTCATTCTTCATAGAAAATGGCAGGCGTAAGGTAATTAAGTATTTTGTAGGGGTGTGCAAAACTTCTTGAACTTTGATTTCACCCTAAATATTCACCAATTTTGATTTAGAAGTAAAATTCTGTATTCTAAAATTACTAAACTTCAACAATAAAAAGGTTTAAAGTTAAAATACACATTTTTGTTCCATTTCTAACCTTTAGTGCTTCCATATAAATGACAAATTAATGTTCATGACATAGCTCTAAAAAAATTACATTAAATTACATGTGATAAGAACTCAATTTATCAAATTAGGATGAAATATGTTAATTATTGTGCTATTTATAGCATATAACATTATATAAATGATATCAAGATCGAGTCAGGTGGAAACATTTTACTAAACTCACCCAGCCATAGGCTGGAAAAAGTTGTTGATGATGATAATTATGATTATGATGAAGAAATTATATCAAACTAAATTTTATAGCTATGCAACACTAAACTTTTTCCTTTTTTTTATTCAAACTTTGATTTAGCTTCAGGGAAATTCAAATTGATTTGATTCAACATAGTTTCAAGTTGAACTAGGGGAATTTTCACAACCCTAGTATTTTGGAAACTTATTCTTCCCCAACCTACATTTCATTTTATCGGAACTCGTCAGGAGGGAGTATGAAAAAAAGCAACATCACCCTTAAAAGAGGAAACCAATAAACACAAAAGGGAGAAAAAGAAAAATTGTAAAGAATGATAGGGCACATAGATAGGAACATGTATAAAGAATATAACATAAAAACAAACACAGGTAATAAGATGAGTTCCGACAGAATGAAACCTAGTTTGAGGGAATGGGCGGTAACAATCGATTTTCTTCGAGAGGCATCCATTGTCAAAACCAAATTGCGTTCATCCCTCTTATATGTTTCCCTCTACATTTCCTGTACCAACTTCCAAACATAATACATATTGTTATCTGAGAAAATAAAGCTATATTCTTGAAATTAAGACAAAAATTGGGATAATCCCAAATCTACTACTATCCTATTGAAATTTCCCCTACAGTATATGCAGCTGCGTAAGCCGATGGATCGAGACACAATCTCCCAACTGAGTCAGGAGTCGAGCGACTCGCGAGAACCCCCGGTGTTCATTGCCGCAGGCGACATTCGCCGGCGGTTATCGGAATCGCTTCACGACTCGCGCCGGGCGGCCTTCACCCACGATCCGGAAGACCCTTCGGCGGCGGCGCTCAAGGAACCTTGGGAAGAGAAGGAACGGCGGGTGCGTGAATCTTCGCCGTACGGTCACTTTGCGTCTTGGCGGTTGCTCTCGGTGATAGTCAAGTGCGGGGAGATAGTCAAGTGCGGGGACGACCTTAGACAGGAGCTGTTGGCCTCTCAGCTGCTCACCATGCTACAGAGGATATGGGAGGTGGAGAGAATCCATCTCTGGGTGCGACCTTACAAGTGAGTTCACAACCTTGTCGCTAATCTAGTTTTTTTAACCTTACCGCTTACTACTTCCTTGCATTACAAACATATGCACTAATATTTCTACCCGCCTCGATGATGTGGCTAGCTAATGCACTAGTTTTGTGTTGAGCTAGACTGCCAAGGACGGGGAGATCGTGGCTCAAATTCCAGTTGGGTGAACCGGGGATGGTGTTTCCTAAGTGGTTTTCCACTCTCTCCCCTCACACATGCGAGTGCCCATTTGACAAAATCATTTTAAACAAATATATCCTGTACAGCGTGAATTCATGCTAATGGACAAACTAAACCTCTAGACGGCTGGCAAAACGAACATGGATATAAACCGGATTGTAGGAAATGGGAATGGGTATAGAATCAACTCGGCTTCACTTGGCTGGTCCAGTAGTTGTAGGTACGGTCTTGATCAGTCGCTCACTACACTTATAAGGCATGGGGAATCCTGAGAACGCTCCCTTGTTAAGGTTCATGAGACTTCATATCACACTAACATCACTACCGAATCTCAACTCCCAACTTACTAAAATGGGAGTACCAAAATTGCGCCAGCGACACTTGGCGGGAAATCTTAAGCCCACCAAACTATGATTACACAACACATTAGGCCTATATTGTTCTTTGTACATCTTTATTGCCTTCAAGATTAAGGTAAAGTAATTATCTAACCTAACCACCATTGAAAAAAAATACCCAAACAACATGAATATATTATTTTTTTTCAGGATCTTGTGCCTGTCCAATGACAGCGGCCTAATCGACCCTATCCTGAATACGGTGTCGCTCCATCAGATCAAGAAGCATTGTCAGCTCTCACTGTTAGAGTACTTCACCCGGGAGTTTGGCACCCACAACTCCGAGGCCTTCCTCACAGCGCAGAGGAACTTTGTCGAGAGCTGTGCTGCCTACTGCCTCATCTGCTATCTGGTTCAGGTCAAGGACAGGTCAGTCTGCGGGTGTGCGTGTGTACTTTCTGAAGAAGATTCATTAATGCACGATAGTCAGTCACCTTCTCCAATCTTCATTTCCATCTTGTTAATATAGGTTGGTCCATGGCAGTATGTTGGGGAATTTTGGAGAATAACAAAAAATATATTTTGCAGAGATGCAATTAGAAGTAACCGCTAGTAACTTTTGCCTACAATGTTATTTGTATTTTATTCTGATTCACATAATCTACACGGCATAATTTTGCTAAATAGCCACTTTCAATCGATTAAAAAAAGTTTTATCGAATTATTATTTTTAATCAGGTTTGAATAATATCTTGAGGTATTTTGTTATATTTGAAAAAAAGGTACAGGAAAGGTGGATAGAAACATATAAAAAGGGAACAAACACAATGTAGCTTTTACAAAAATCCCTTAAGTGGTTTTTTTCGTGGTAAATTTTTATACTATTTAAATTATAACACAAGTCATCAACGTGATTATCATTTTTATTTGTCATCTATTTTCCATTCCCACAAGTAAAAAAAACCCTGGCAAAATCTCCGATGCTCTCCAGAAACTACTGGCTGTCGTGGACCAAACAAACAACTAACCCCTAACTTTATATAAAAAAAGAGGTTAAGATATGTGAGAAGAAGCAACTAGGTACACAATATAGTATTTTTTCACACAAACAAAAAATATTTGAACGTTTGTTCGACTTATATTTTTTATATATTCTATTTGAGTTTGTTTAATTTTTAAAAGATAGACTTCGCACTATGTTTTTCCAGGCATAACGGAAATATCCTGCTAGACAGCGAGGGTCATTTGATACACATCGACTTCGGGTTCATCCTCTCGACGTCCCCACGTAACCTCGGCTTCGAGACCTCTCCGTTCAAGCTAACGCCAGAGTTTGTGGAGGTGATGGGTGGTCCCGGGTCAGACATGTTTGAGTATTTCAAGATACTGATCCTGCAAGGTCTGGTAGCGGCCAGGAAACATATGGACAAGATACTCGGTCTTGTGGAGATAATGAGATCAGGTGAGTCTACTAGCTTGGCACACACACACACACACACACACACACTCACTTTGAAAACAAACCACCATTTGGTGTTTATTCGGCAGGGATGTGCAAAGATTTGAAAAATTAGAGACTTTGCTTCGAAAGTAAAATCTCGTATTTGACATTTATGAAGCTTAAGTTAAAATACATATTTGTGTTCAATTTCTCTTATTTTCTGTTGTTATTTACACTACAAATTAAAATTCACATGACAGAAATCTTAATAATGTTAATAAATCCAAGCGAGCTACATCAACTGAGAGGCCATCACATGTTGGTGAAGATAATGCCAACATTTGTGGATAGAAGGTGTCATGTGGTCAGCACAAAGAACCCTTTTGCTGTTAATCTTATTTTAAATAATTTGATTTCATGTTGTGGTAAAAAAAACACGTAATCTATCAACTTAGGATAAAATATGTTAATCATGTTTACGATTTAATATTTTATGAAATATATATAACACCTTAAATTATATGACCATGCATCATATAATAATCGTTTCTAGCATTAAATATTCAAACTACAGTCTGGTTTTGAAAATACTTCATAATATCCGATTATCCTTCACTTTAAATTTATATGGATTTCCCACACCCTTATTATTTAGTTTCCTACTTAAAGTAGTTGTGTTGCATGTTTCACACATCTCCTCCTGATGAGTTCCAATAGAACGAAACCTATGTCGAGGGATTTGGGAGTAAAGATCTCTTTTCTTAAAGAGGCAGCCGTTACGTCTTTTTATCCTGTGGCAGCAGTATTAACTACATTCTTATTTTATTTGTAAAATCCTTGCTGTGTTTTCTTTTATGTAATCTTACCACTCTTTCTTGTACCTCCTTGTATGAGTATGGCCTAGTCCATATTTTCAATTCCTTTCAATGTTGGTTAGAGACAACTTTTGTTTTTATTGACAAATTTCCACATTAAATTTTGTTTTACCTATAATGCATGTACATAAAACTCCTAATTATCTATACTCGCATCATGTAGGTTTTGGATTGTCCATGTATGTTTCTCACGAAGAAAGAACTTTTACAATACGTTAAAGCAGAAAAGAATACATGATCACTCCACAAAACAGATATAAGAGGAAATAGTACCATACAAGCTGCAATATTTTGGTTTTATTCTATCAGAACTCATCAGGGAGAAGTGTGAACCGTTTGGGCGCTAACAATTGATTTTCTTCAAGAGTAAGCCATTGTAAAAGCCATATCGTGTTTGTTCCCTTTTATGTGTTTCCACCCATCTTTCCTTACCTTCTTCCAAATATAATATGATTCACCTCAAAAAAGCAAATAAAGTTTTACCTTAAACGAATCTTATAACAATTTTATTGTCGGTGTGTTTTCCTAGGATCACAGCTGCCGTGCTTCAAGTCTGGTGCAGCCACGGTACAGGGTCTTAAGAACCGGTTCCATATGAGTTTGACAGAAGAGCAGTTGCAACTACTGGTGGACAATCTGGTTGAATCTAGTATCCACTCGCTCAGCACCAAACTCTACGATGGCTTCCAGTACTTTACCAACGGCATCCTATGAGCTCAGGTAGACTGGCCCTGTACACAACTTCGGTACACTTCTGAATATAGATGTCTCGAATATTAGGGATGTGTGAGAACCACTTTTAAAATTCGATACGAGAATCTGAAACGATACAAGTTGAGACAACTTAGTATGAAAGTTACAAAAATGTAAATTATGTTTATTAAAGTGAATGCATAGCTTAGAGCAATAAAGTCCCTTTTGACATCGTGGCTGACGCTTGCTCTGAATATCTAAGATACGACTCACACATATTTTAAACGCAATTAATAAAATGGTGAAATTTGCCATGATTACCACTTAATTTTGTAGCGTAACAATTTATAACGTCCAAGTGTGATATTGAAAAACAAAAATTTATAACCAAAACATTTCATTATGAAGGTTGTTTTTAGGGGAAAATTGCTGCCTATTTTCAGCTCAATGTGGGAGATTATAGATAATAAGTTATCTCTTTGGTTAGTAAATTTCTTAGGGCAGTTATTTGCTTTCCCATTTTTCTTTCAAATCTCTCAAATTTTAGGAATTCATCCTTGACTTTCGAAATGAGATTCGATATATTTTTTTATTCTCGTCACCACTCATTCCCCCTACCTAGGTTTCATTCCATCAGAACTCATCAGGGAGGAGTGTGAAACGCGCAACGCAACTTCCTAAAAGAGGAAACCAAAATAACAAAAGGGAAAAAATGGCAAATTGTAAAGAATGATAGGACGCATAGATAGGAACATGTAAAAGGTATAACATAAAGGACAAATACAGGAAAAGGACATTACATATCAAAAACTCTTGACAACGTTTCTTTCTGAGGTGAGCAGTTAAGACGGCTATTTACTGTTTCAAGAAAAGTATTCTAACAAAAGTGATCATTAATTTTTCTTTGCACCATTTTTGATTGTCTCTTTTTGACTGCTAAATAATGCAACCTTTTTAAAAGAAGAAGTTACGTTGGACAACTTTCTGTCTGCTTTTCATACCACACCATTGCGGTAGTTAAGGCTGTATAAGCCTCTTCGTTACTTGGGCCACTTTCATTCTCGCTAGGGATGTTTTCCACATTGGTTTCACACGGTGGCTTTTTTAATGTCTCACACTTTGTTAATTTGCCATGTTACATTATTTAAAACAGGCGTTTTCACACTCTTTCCTGATGAGTTCTGATGGAATGAAACCTAGGTCAGGGTATTGGGCGGTGACGATCTATTTTCTTTAAGAGGCAACCATTACCTCTTTGTCCAATGGCAGCAGTGTAAAGTGTGTGAACTGTGTTCGTCCCCTTTTATGTGTTTCTATCCACCTTTCCTATACCTTCTTCCAAATATAATATTTGTATTTTGTATTATTCTATTATATTTCTATTTTATCTTATGTTCATAACAAGATTAGGATTCGTAAAATAGTGGATTCTGCTCAGCTCTCAGTTCTTTTGATCTTTTTTTATGCTTATAAAAAAATAGATAATATTCTCAAGATTAAAATTGAATGACTTATTAACATTGTTATTTTTCAGGAATCAGACTAAATAGAATTGTGTAAGAAAGAAAGAAAGAAAAATCCAGTAAATGCCTGCCACGCTACGGTAAAAAAAAATCAAACTACAGTTGAACCTCATGAAACTTCCGCGCAGAACTCGTCTCTATATTCTCTACAAGTGTTCCTTTTTCGTTTTGATGTGCAGTCGTTTGATTTGCTTTTTTCCGAGAGTGTCTAGTTCTGACATTTAAATAAAATAAGATAAAAACATTTGGTGATTGAATGGAAGATCATTATACTGTGGTTTTCAAAGTCCTTGTAGAATGTTGACAATTTAGAAAAGAAAAATATGTTCTTTCTCACTCGCATTTTCCATCGCTGACGAGCGAAAATTAAAAAAAATAATACTCATTCATCTAGTTTTTGTTTTGAACTATTAAATAAATATGTACTTTTTATTTTTAACAATTTTAAGTGTTACATTTACAAGACTTACTGTTTCATAATCTTGTCTGTGTACCCAAATTTATTGTATGTTTTATATATAAAAAAAATATTCTGTGTTATATAAAGAAAAATCCATGATGGAATATATGACTTGCATATATAGATTAGTATTTTATATTTATTAATGAAGTTTAGAAGTTGCATTAGCAGTGCAATTTGTTGTGGTGGAAATTATGTACATTTAAAAGAGAGAAAAATATTTGCTTGACGTCCATTTTATAAAACCTAGAATTTGGAATCATTATAAATACCTAGCGTGTCCTTTTTCTATGTTATTCTTTCATGAATAAGTATTTTATTTTACCAATAGTTTATGGATATAATATGTTAAATTCATTTTCAAATTTTTCTTATCTTTGAATTGATAGTGTAACTAGCAATATTGTAGAAATAGTAATGTATATTATGAATTCGATAAAGGAGTTTCTCATAAAAGGTCATAACTTTAAACGGTATTGATATTATTAACGTTATTTAAAGGTATAATTAGTGTTTATAAAGGACAATGGCTGCTTGTTTACCAGAAAAAACTGTGAGCCCTTAACTGAACTTTGGATACCATCAGAAGGGTTTTTGTGCTTTGAGCAAGTCTTTGTTTTAGTTTTCATAGTTCTTGCAATCTTCTTTTGGCCTCATATTTTTTTCTGGTAATTTTGTTGACCTTGCTCACTAATATTCCTTTAATTTTAATCAAATTCAGCTATTTGGTGTCTATTTTTCTATTGTTTATACCATAATTCAACTTTTGATAGTAAGATTGATTTTGGTTTTACTATTTCCATATGGAGATCCAATTATGCAGCTCATTTTTAAAAGAAATAATATATCTATATTTTTAATGTTTACTTTAATCTGTATAAAATGATGCTATGTAACAAAATTACTGTTGTGAGTCAAATTATGCATTTTGTAAGACTGATAGTCTCCGTGAAACACCATAATACAATCCGACGGTGTCTAGCTTACATTTATTCCCCATTGTCTGTTTGCCCATTTCCCTTTCCCCATCTCCCTTTTTATTGTAGGATATTTATTAGTTGTATATTTAGTGAAATTTCTTTACTCTATCATTTTATATTACGTGCGAATATAAAATTGTGACAAGAATAAAAAGACAGAGCCCGTAAACTCACTTATGAGGATGGTTAGCCCAAAACACTTGTGTGCGCATACTGCAGGGTGTCTACCATCCGGGAAAACGGGAATTTGAAGTAATCGGGGGAAAAACGGGAATAAGTCGGGAATTTGGTAAATCACAATAAAAATATGGGAAAATGATATTTTACTCAAAATATGAAATACAATAATCATTAAATCAGTAAATTAAAATGTCATTTTTTTTTTTGTAGCTGTGTAATATATTTTTAATTCCTAGTAAACAATTTTAATCAAAATTATNTTTTTTTTGTAGCTGTGTAATATATTTTTAATTCCTAGTAAACAATTTTAATCAAAATTATTCAAATTTTAAAACTTATATTATTATTCATATAAAAGATTAATAGAAACACGAGGGGGAAAGGGGGGCCCCTCGGGAATTTTAGGAAATGATCTGGGGAAGTCAAGGAAAAGGTTGGGGATTTCATTGGTCAAGTTGAGTAGACACCATGAAACTGTGAACTTACTGGTAAGCATGGTTGACCTAACACACTTGTGTGCACATACTGGGAACGTACTGATAAGCATGGTTGACCTAACACACTTGTGTCCACATACTGGGAACGTACTGATAAGCATGGTTGGCCCAACACAATCATCTTAAAAAAAAACTTCATTCTTGTAGATAAGATTTTTTGGCCTGAATTTAATTCCTATTTGTTGCCAATCATTGTAATTGTAAGAGAATGTTATTTATTTTTTTGCGGGCTTTCTTTTTAAAGATAAGTCCTTTTGAGTCTATTGAATCCCAAAGGATACAGACATATATACAGAAATATTTTCAAATAGTTAATAAGGTTATGTGGTATAGAGCACTAGGCTAAATCATGGTTTATACTAGGAGGGATAGCCAGCACACTAGAAATTGTTTAGATATAACACTAAAAAAAACACATTTTTAAGGACAAGCTTTCACTGTCAGACAGCTTCATCAGGTCAGGATAGTAGACAGTCAACCTTACAGTTCAACCAAAAGCATCAGTCTACTCTCCTGACCTGATGAAGCTGTCTGTGACAGTAAAAGCTTGTCTTTAAAAATGTGTTTTTTAGTGTTATATCTAAACAATTTCTAGTGTGCTGGCTATCCCTCCTAATTTAAACCAATTATTTAATAATTTTTTTTCCGTTAAAACTATTTGGTTGCTTATTGGTAGTTCAGCTCAAAGTAATTACAGGACAAACTAACAACCAAATCCAAGATCAGTAATTTACCTTTTAACTTAATGTAGGAATACATCAAAACAAACAAAGCTAGGATTTGTTTACTACTGTCCACCTTTGTGGTCTAGAGGTGAAAGCTCTTGGACACAGATCCAGAGGTCCCGGGTTAGATCCCCGATGTTTACAGATTTCTCTGTGAAGTAGTGGGCTAGGAATGGGGTCAAACTAAAGCTTGTGAGGACAATTGAGGAACTACTTGAATAAAGAAGTAGTGGTTCTGGTCTAGAAAACTGAGATTAACAACATTACACCCTCTATCCACAAATGTTGGCACTATCATCTCCAACATACGGTGGCTGCTCTGTTGGTATGGCGGGCTGATGACATGGGTTTTTTTTTATTATTCTTTCTATAGTAACTTTGGAGATAGTGTAATATAAAATCAAAATTTAAGGGAAAATCATACCAAAGTGCCAACGTTAACCTCTACTCATGTTTACTATATATATATTTTTAGATTCAGGCTTGATTCTGAAAAAGTGTACCTGGCCGGTCTCTGCTTATAATTCTTATCATGATTTTGTATTAATCTCTGCCATTTGGCTCTTTATTCACATTTTACATTTAAGTGATAGATATGAAGAGATTTTGTGTGTGTGTGTAAATATATATATATATTATATCTGGAAAAGTTTTTGCATCACAAAAAATATGTATGTTATCATCTTCATTAAACTTTTTAATAACATGTACATGATTGGGTTTGATTCTTCCCTGGTCACCTTGTACCTTAATAAGAGTTGATATTAGAACATTGTTTGTGGTCAATTTTTACTCGAGTATAGATTGAATGAAAAAGTGGGTACTATTCAAGTTTGATTAATAGTGATATTCGTGGTAAAAATAAACATTTTAAAAATTATAATTTTTTATGAAAGAAAAAAAAAGCTATGATAACCAAATTCAGATTTTTAACTTTTTTTTTTAACTAGATGAGAAAAGTGCAACACCATGAAAAGCATGAAACTTCCCTTCTCATGACACGTGCTTTCTTGAATGCCTCTATGAAATGACTAACTATAACATTATGTTTAAATAACAAACCCTTTAGGTTCCACCTTACCGATTCTTAGAAATTAAACATTTTGTAAACAATCACTTGGTATTTATTCATGCTTTGTTATAGAGAAGGAATTAATACTTATTAACAATGAGCTCAAAGTTGCCTTGCTTGCGAGCAAGTTTTATCTCTAGTGCCACGATGCCTTGCAAGTCCCCACCCTCTTGGAGCGGTGCAGCTGTGGTGGTCAATTTAGGAACCGCAGAGCTGTGCCGCGACCATCCAGGTAGAAAGTGGTGGGGAGGGGTTGCGGTGGCACCACTACAAAGGAAGCATTTTGGGGGTAATCTACCCGTATTTGCATTGGAAGGAGAATGGAAAACTATTTAGGAAAAAAAACACTCTCAGTAGACCCAACCGAGACCCGCACCCTGATTTCCTTGTCATCAGCAGGCCAGTCTAACAAGAGAGTGACTGACACCTTTGACTATTCGGCCACTGAAACAAATGGATTCCGTTAGCTGTGAAGTAATATCCTAAACTTAATCGAATTAAACTCGCAATTTTCAAGATCGTGTGTTCTTTCCAGTCAACAAACTGTTAGCATCAAAACAACAAAAATCCGATAAAAAGTGGACTGTAATCAATATAACACTGTGATAAATGCTTACCTCTACTAAATGAGGTTCCGCGACAATGGAGGTT
>CABFOW010001604.1:7171-35019 GCA_902141385.1 Timema californicum
GGGGTGCAAAGTAAAGAAGATATACACAGAATTTATTGAGACTTTGGGTTATTTTCAACCACTGCTTTGATAAATAATTGCTTTTTATTTAATATCTTATTCATAGGCTACTTAATGTTCGCCAGGAAAGGGTCCGGACCCGCTGGACCACCCCTCGTGTGTGAGTCCCTGCTTGGAGTATGCTATTAGGGTAATGCAGTAGAGCAGGGAAAGGTTGGTGTTAAACAGTACAATTCAAATATTAGGATATACAGATGATTTGACTTTGTTGGGTAGTAGTAAGGAAGTTGTAGCAAGAAATGCATAAGTTTTATCACAAACTAGTAAAGAAATATGTTTAGAAGTGAACGCTGAAAAGACTAAGTATATGATCACACAGAGAACACATATTAGGGTTGATAAATTAGAGATTAGTGTAAACAGCATGTACAGTGTCGGAATTAATGATCTTAATTATTTAGGGACAATTTAAACTAGCAATAACGGTTATTAGGTTGGAAATTAGAGAAAGAATACATTCGGGAAATGCATTATTTGACTCGATCAGTAAGTTGTTGACAACTCACCTGATGTCCAGGAATATAAAACTCAGAACATACAAAACAATAACTTTACCGGTAAGACTTGTAATATACAACATAATTTTACTGGTTGTTCTCTATGTGTGTGAAACGTGGTCTCTTACCTTACATGACAAAAACAGATTTAGGGTGTTGGAAAACAAGCTGCTTATCAAGATATTGGGTCCAAAAGGAGATAAAGCTAATTGGGGAGGGGAGGATGTTACATAATGATGAATTACATACCCTGTAATTATCACGATACATTGTAAGGAAAATCAAGTCTCGTAGATCATGGTGGGCAAGAAATGCAGCTGAAATGGGAGATTCTATAACCTTGTTTGTTCATGGTATTGAATGGCAAACTCGATGGGAAGAGACCATTGGGAAGAGCTAGACGCAGGTGGAAGGATAACAATAGAATGGACCTGAAAGAGATAGGATGTAATGAGGTTGACTGGATAGAACTAGCTCAATATAGGGATAGGTGGCGTACTTTTGTAAGTGCGACAATGAACGTTCGAGTTCCTAGTGCCATAGAGTAAAAGAGTAAGAGGGATACCATCATTTTAATTTCACAGCCTTAAAATTTTCATGATCTCACTGCAATTGGATGTTTTAAGCGTATTAGACCATTAATGTTTCCGTTTCAATACTTCTTCATCCCTTGCTCTCGTTGTAAATGGCCATCAAAGAACATAATATTACTAACTTTATTTGATTGGCTATTTTATTTTTCGCCACAGATTATATGCTTAGTAGAAATTTGTTTTAGTTAGTTTTAACTGTAATAATGTATAATAATAATAATAATAATAATTAATCGTTTATTCCACTAACTGAACCCAATATGAGTAAGCATTTTGTTTACAGTAAAACTAAGTTAAAATTTAGATAAATTGAAGTGAAAGGGCAATATCCCTCATACTTAATCCTTCTGTGCCTTAATTTAATGTGTCTACTTTCACCCTCTCTTTTTCATATAATGTTATGGTAAAACTTGTCTTCTCTATTTTTATAAGTGTTTTGAAACTAAACATTAATAGGAGAAAGGGAGGGCAAGGCCTACACCCTTACCATAAAATTTTATGCCTTAAAATTCACAATAAAAACACAACCAAGCACATAATTATGTAAATTTCATCTTTTTTTCCTTATAATGTACCGTAATGGTAAAGGTTGTCTTCGTTAATTCTTAAATTTAAAAGAAAGTTAATCCTCTCTATTTCTCATAGTGTAATGGACAATTTTATCCTCTCTATTCCTTATAATGTTATGTAAATGTGTATCCTCTATATTCCATTTAAAGTAATGAGCAAGACAACTTACTTGGGTTTCTTGAAGCAAAGTATGGTAACAGTATCCACGAGCAATGCTGGCAGTGTATGCAATAAGAATGATAGAATTATGTACAAAACTTTGTATTTAGTCATGGTGACAGAGTAATACCAAATGGCTTTAGAGCATGGAATATCCATACCATGATTCCCTGCCATTTCTACAAACTCTTGCCATTGAATAGGTTTTTGAGCTGATGACACATAGTTGTAGATGGGGATGCCTTCGGTGTCGCCCAATTTCCTGCACATGTTAGAACAAAAATTTCTAAATAACGAGAATTAAATTCGGAAAATATTTTAAAATTAATAAATAAACATTGATCATATTTAATAATACTAATATTTACTAGCAGGAGGAGCTTTGGAATCGCTGAAAGTCAAAGTTTGAGATAGAAGATCCCTGAGGGAGAGCGGGAGTCGGGTTCGTCTGAAGTACCAGTTCAAGGAAGATCAAATCTAATGACTGGCGGAAGGAAAAGAAAGTTTGTAGCTGAAGATTATCTGGAATGAAGTGGTAAGTTAGGTAATTATAGACGGTATTTTTCCTCCTCTTTTTCACCGCGGCCGAATTCTGGGTATGCCTGGCGGTGCCTGGAGGCATTGTGTAGATATTATCTTCTGGGTGAATTACTAGTTGAGGCAACCTGAAGGGTGCCTTCTCCTAGTATAATGTGAGCTGCCTGAAGGGCGTTTTACCGTAGTATGGTGTGAGAATCCTGAAGGGTGCATTATAGTACTATGATAAGCATCCTGAAGAGCGTTTTGCCTTAGTATGCTGAAAAATTAATTATAACAATTATTATCCTACCTACTCTTATTTATATGAAAACTTATAAATACTTCCCAAATGATCATAAGGACTAAGAGCTATTATTAGTTCACAAACATCTTACTTAGGGACGGTAAGGCATATGCATATATTTTCCCTACCTTAGCTTTAATATATTACAAGTTAATATTTCTCTACATTTGGGATAAGTAGATACATCTTCGTGTTCTTGGCCTGGAAGATCCAACTTTCCACACCCCCATCTGGATGTCGTTATAAATCCATACAGTGGAGAACCTTCCTCCTTTGCGTTAGTGTGATCTAGTGACATCGTTCTGCACTATACTTGTCGTCCTTTATGGTCTCACTGGCTCTACGGATAGGTTGTGTGTAATGTTGACCATCCTCGAATGCTCGCAGGAAGATGTTAGTAGGAGAGTCGATGAGTATGGTGGGACGTAACAAGGATCGTATTGATGGATAAATATGATCGATTTTTTACTCAACGAGTATAATTGAACAGTACACTCGACCATCAAGATAAGACCAATATACGTTAAGAAAGATAAACTTTCATATGTCGTCTATCTGCATTCCAAAATGGTGGATTAAAGGTATAAACTGTAAAATGTATGGTCTTTATTGAAATTGAAACAAAGAATACGTATTATATAGGCAGTGTATGAATAAAGAGGAAACACAGAAAAACTCCCGGGAGTGGAAAGGATAGACACAGTAGCCTTGGGGTGCGGAGATTTTTTTCTTTTACTCGCCAAGGACCGCTGACTTATAGAACAAACTTCAATTCTGCCCTTGTGTTCTACACGTATAGTAGGGGGTATGCCGTGATATCGTAACTATGTGTAGAAACTATAAATCTATTTTAAAACAGGTTCTACCCTGAGTATCAATTATTATTAATACCACTAGTGTAATTTGTTATATTCTGGTAGTGAGCTCAAATACTTAAAAGATGAAAAGCAAGTTTAAAAGTAAATTAAATATGGAAAAAAAGTAATTCCCAAACTTTTCCTGAAATGTTTGGGATTACAGAATATGTTTCCCGAAAATCGTTTAGGGAACGGGAATTTTTTTTCCTGTGGGAATCCTGTAATTCGTGAATCTCGCACACCCCTAATGGTTAGGTGTTCATAATTATTACATCTCCATAGTCCATAGTGAAATTTCTAAGGATATACATCCTAGGACTATGCATCTGGGTCGAAATAACAATGATGTTTTAATTTGATAATGACTACTGTGTAAGGACTTACTTAAAATACAGCATGAGGATTGGAATTATTAAGACCTATTATACTAACCTTTGTGTATTGTGCACTTCTCTGGCGGAAGCAATCAGGGCCCCTACTGCCATATCAACGGGCACCAAGTTAGCGGATATACAGGGGTCCACATTAATTGTACGGAGTATACCTATACCCGCACCCACAACAATGCCCGTCGGCCCATACACATTGTCAATCCAACCAGGTAATGGCTCACTGCGAGTCCCAATTACTGTATTGGCACAAAACAAACACGTTATTAGTGATTTAAACCCAGTATTCGTTTATTGTGACAAATTCAACTCAACTTAATTAACCGTTTAACTTAGTTGTGTAGGCTCATTTGTCATGAAATATTTGTTAGTGTTTTAATTTTTTTGTTTGTTTGTAAAAGCAAAGTCTCACTTTATTTTGTTAGAAGATACTATAGACATTAGAAAAAAGTAGAGTGACATTTTTTCTGGGCATTTTAATAGCCTGAAATCCACGATGGTCACCACAATACAAAACGGCTCAAATTTCACAGTTCGGTGTATTTAAATATTGTGCAAATATTAGGTTAGGGTTATACTTGTCAATTTTTGGTGTCTATGAGTATGTATACTGACATATTCTTTTTATTTATTTGAAGGAAAATAAGTACTGAACAGCAACACAAATTCTCTGAGTCCTCAATTATATGAACCAAAATGGCAGAGTCTTCATCTAACAAGAAGTAAAAAACTGTGTATTTTGAACTTTATTTTATTTGTCAAGTGAGCAGTAAGCGAATAAATTACACAAACTACGTAATTCAGCCATCTTTGACCTCAGTAGAGAAAATATTTGCAAGTGCTAATGTTCGATGTTTATAGTGGGAAAAAATTATCGGCATGAAAGATTCGCATAAGTGGTTTGCCTGCCAACGAACTTCTACAGAATGGTATTTCCTACCCCGAGAACTGTTACAAGGATCTAACAAATAAAACATGCATTGAACGAACAGAGCTCAAATGTAAAAAAAAAGTACTAAAACATGAAGCGTTAGTAACGTAGAACAGAAGAAAAGAGGAATATAAGGAAAGTCCAATGCTTTAGAGTATACACTTCCTTTCACGTCACAGAGATCTAACAGGAGTGAGACATTTGACAAGAACATGTGTGTCTTTTGCCAGGATGACAAATCAAACAAGCTGCACGGTGTTTCAACTGCAAACATGTAAGCTCATTTCAATTCAATTGGTCAACAGACACCTAATGAACGCCCGAAAGTCATATTAAGCAATGTTTTAAGCTCACCTGATATTCTCACAACAATTACAAAGAACATAAAGTATCACTTGCTGTGCTTAGGTCATGTTAAACGTGACACAGAAAAAGGCAACAAACAATTCTCCAATAAAAATGTTCATTTCACACAATGACATACATGGAGATGCTCTAGCTGGGGGAAACTGAATTGAATGACCCAAATAATGGCTCTGCTTGGCATATGAATGATATTGGAAAATTATATTCCATTTTGTAAGAAGCAAACGGGTTCCCTTTACCCGAATATCCGCGGTAATAACTATACTTAAGGCAGCTGATTTTAGACAACATCCTTGCTGTGGACTTTATCAGTCCTAGCCTCCAAACAAAATTAAACTGGAACAAATATTTTCAACAAAGGTCAAGGACAATATGTTATCTAGTAGTCTCTTCACCGAATCAAATGACGTAAAAGAGGACGTGACAGTCCTTCTGAAAGATGCTAAAATATTGACAAGACACATTGCAAATGCATCAACTTGGACATTTCAAGGGATGTTCGATAATTACAAACCACCTGCCTCGGTTGAACTCCTCTGCAAGTACACTATCCAAGGTTTAAAACAGGTTAAAATTACCAGTAGCACCGAATTTATGAACCAAAGTACATCTTTACTTTCACAACATATTGTACGCACATACAAATCTGATCGGCAGGTTACCTAAAAAACGAAACAAGCAACTATAACTTTCAAAGACCGCAATAGAACCTCCCTTGGTGTTGGAATATCTCTATATGTGCACAAATACACCAGCTCCAAATCCATTGAGGAGTAACTGGGCCTACTAGATCTCAGTATCCCGTACAGAAAGATTATGGAAATATAGACTCTCATCGTAAGTGCTGTTCTTGAACGGATAAAATCCATAGTAGGAATGTATCTTACACCTTGGTTGGTTCGAGAAATGTTTGTTTGGTTTTACTGGACAACATTGATTTCTTGAAGCCACACTTTGTGTTATGAATATAATCCACGGTACTGACACTGCTGTATATCAGGCTGTATCTGACAAATCCAATAAAATACCACTTAACATTGATTGGTCACCAAGGTATCAACTATTATAAACAGCCATTTCATGTGACATCTTACCGTGTGAAAAAACGGTAATGGCAAGCAAAAATGTGTCTTCAGACTGAATTCCTACAAGTCTAACACAACCCCTAACAAGTAAAAGGATATGGCATGGGTTTTTGGCTGCTTGGACTTCAAAGATAGTGAGGTATAAGTAAAATTTAGCTCTTCTTTCCTAGGAACATGGGGGGGCTTTCATATCTTTTTTGTCTTCTTCCGAGTCAAAAACGAGCATTGCCTTAGTACCGCCACTAAAAAGCTTACCAACAACAGAGTTTGACACACTATGCATAGGTTTGATGATAGCCCGTGCTATCGCCACTCATGCCATGGGGCCGGAATCTCTCACTGTTGTGACTCTTGATGTTCAGGTATACGGAATGGCCATAAAGTTATGAATGGATCATAAGGACATAAAGAAATGTTTTTTTTGTTTTAGCCTAGTGAACTGCAAATCGCGTTCTGGGAACTGGCAGCCTTGGGTAAATATGTAGAAGGTAGTGACATTAACCAAACATGGTTGGAAGCTGGACATTACTCACCTACAACAGTAATACACATCATCAAAGGAAAGCAAATTTATTGAGCACTCAAATCTCATACAGCTACCTTGCTCGCTATGTACAATTTATACTTCCAGAAATATCTTAAACTTCTTCCAGAAGAAGAATATTTCTTGACGGGAACTTCCACTCTTTTGGGACATGCATGCTAGCAAGACATACATAGTGATTTGGACAGAAGACATAATCTAATGATACCGCTGCAAAAATAATAGAAATGTTTGGATCCCGAAAGATTTTCCAAAAGATTAAACAATGTGAAGGGAGAGCAAACAAGTTGTAACCTTTCATTGGAATCTATATGAAGCCGTTTGAGACAATTCTCCAATTTGTTAGAACCAACAGACAACGAGACATATTGATTTATATAAAGAGTATAGAATTATTTACAAAGTACTTCTTTGCCTATGATAATTTAAACTATACTCGCCTACTACCACTATACAATTTGACATTGCAACAAACAGAAAAGTTGTATCCGGAGATTTGGGCTGAGTTCAAGAAGGGAAACTTCTGTTTCACCAAAGGCATTGCTGGATTAACATCTGTAGGTCCAGACCATGGAATCGAGCAAGAAAACCGTGAACTCAAAGTGTTTGGAGGAATAGTAGGAATTACCCACAGTGAAAGATCACTGGACAAGTACTTCCTAAAAGCCCCTGAATTGGCAAACTTACTGCATGAATTTGAAAAAAAAAAATATATATATATATACTCTATTTGCGGCAATTAGAAGAGAACGCAGTATCATGAAATCACAGGAGGAAAGCTCTCCCTAATAACATAAAATACAATTGAAAACGTGCAGTGTTTCATGAGAACGGCAACCCATTTGAATCAGCTAATGAAGACGAGGTCTACAACCTACTTACCAAAGCAGTTATGGATGAAGTTGTTGCCAGAAACATAATTCAGCGTGATGAAATTGGGCAACAGATGTTTGAAAGTTTTGTCACAGAATGCTTAACAGAAGGAAAACTTTATGTGTGGGACAGAATGACTAAAAAGAAGTTGAAAGCTCTCAAACGGGACAATATCATGACATAAATTAAATTAAAAGACAAGGTGCTCAAAATCAAAGAAGAGCTAGGACTATTGCAACGGTTAATCATTGTTTACAGAAGTTGTCCAGAGCTCTAACTGAGAAATTGTATCGAAACTTATGAGCTTGCCGTGTTAAAATGATCCCTATTTGCTTCAGGTCCTACCTTCCAGCTTACTATATGGCTTGGATACTTCATAATCTTGAGAAATTGGGTAGTGACGTGCAAGAAATTGAAGTCTACAGAACGAGATAACTAGAAGCGAACCATCTGACAATCAAGAAATGTATGTCCCATTAGAAGAAACAACAATACAACATGATGTGGAGACAACAAATGAATCATCAGTATACAAAGTAAGTCTAACTTAAGGAATGGCTGTGGTAAAGTCTGTAACCAAGAATAAGCAAATAAATACATGCCTAAATTTTGCAGATTAATTTCTGTATATAATTTGTAACACGGCATCAAAGTACAATGAGGTCAGACTAGTGTTGGACAAATACAGTCAATAACCATTCAAAGAAAACATGACGACAAATTAAACAAAGGGAAAGTCAACATATCGCCATGTGGAAGATACCACCTTAATCTAGATAGTTTTCTTGAAGGATTTCCCCTCTGATATCTAGACTTAAGCAGAACTCACACATTACTTATCTGACAAGGTCGTAAGTCACAGTAAGAGCTCAAACAACAGATTGAAAAATATTATGGTGACCTGGGGAACAAAAACAAAGGGCAATGTTTGATATTCCAGATTCACTTAATTCACATCCAAGAAGAGAGATACACACTACTAATATTGAATACTATATCTGTTCCCAATGCAGCAGTGCTTGTGGTCAGTTCTACAGACACAGATATCTTGTTGCTTGTTCACACATATCCACGCTTACCAGTGTCTACAATATTCCTCACAGGGAAGAAATGACAAGAGAGTTACATTTCTGTTCAGGGCACATATAACAACTTAGGACAAAATCGTGCTTCTGAACTGTTAGGGTTCCATGCTCTGACGAGGTGTGATGTTTCTGATAGATTTACTGGCAAAACCAAAGAATGGTGATTAAAGATATTCATGGGTTGTTAAAATGAAATCCTGGACTCACTAGTAATGCTTGGGAATGACAATGATATACCCGCTGATGTATGCTCACAGTTGAAATATTTTCTATCGATCACATACCCCCACTAAATTATAAGCCCCGTTGGTTCCTGTACTCAAATCGTGCACCCGAAGGAGAAGACCTTCCACCAGCCTATGGTTAATTGGATTTGCACATTCGTGGAGCTTATTACGTATCCATTATTTATAAGAAAGCTAATGAAAATCACTCATGCCTCTCAGCACCAGTTGCATTTGGTTGTACGTTTGACGTAAGTTCGAATCACTTCCATACTGTTCAATGATTGACTCCACCATCTCCTGAGGATATTTTGCAATTGAAAGTATGGATGCAAAAGTGTATGCGAAGGAAGGTGTAGCTGCTGCAAGAACAATATGCCATGTAAAGACATTTGTGGATGCTGGGTTTCCAGTTGCAAAAAACTCTAGTTTCATTAGATTTTCTGAATATACTTTCTAACAAGTCTTTAACTATTTAGTAACTATTTTGTTATTTTGTATGTCACTGTATGTAATTAGATTTGTTCATTGATCCAAATAATACATATTGACACAGATAACTTGTAATTAAAAGGTATCTGATTGTAACTGCTTGCATAGTAAAACATTTAATAATACCTTTATGCTGATTTTGATGATTATTTTAGATTTCTTGTGACAGAATACATATATTTAAAAACATTGTGTGTAATTGTATCATAATTATTTACTAATATAATAAAATACTGTTGAACGGCAAACATTTTGAACGCCATATTAGATTATATACCATTACAATGTTTTAAAAAATGCCACCCTAATTTTTATATGTATTATATTATTATTATTATTATTATTATTATTATTATTATTATTAGCACCACGTCTTACTACCCGTTCGGGTTATACGCATGTTTTATTATACCTTATTTCAAAATCAAGTGAGTTTTTGTTCTTAACAACAACAACAAAATACAATAAATTAAAATTGAGCCTACACTATGAGGTGGAAAGGATAATAAGGACAAGTAGAAGGACTTTAGACTACAGTCAGGACTACTAACATATACCTAAAAGGGGATTGAAAATAAATCTTAAGTTCAGAATGAACTCTGTAGGATGCTTATTTCGACCAATACTGCCAGTGGTTTATCGGATTGATAAAATGTATTACCTCCCCTTGGCCAAATTAATATTGACATGGACTATAGGTATATATGGCTTTGGTTTTATCCCGACTTCCCTTAAAATATAATAGTTTGTACACATATTCTAAGATTGCTAGGGCTAGGACTGAATATTTAGTGTCAGCTGTTATGGCTTGAATTAAGTTTGACCGCAAGTTATATATTTAAAAGTAATTGACCTTGTGAAGTGAAGTTCTGTTTTATCTTAACCGTTTGACATTTCATCTGTTTGTTTTAAGGTTACTGTAGAAATACATAGCCTAATTTTAACGAAATGTGGTAGGGAAATGTGAACGAACCTAGGCCGAACAATGTATGTGTATGTATTTGTTCTTTAATTTGGACATATGTCGCTAGACTGACGTCTCAAGGCACGCGGACAAAGTTTAGTTTCTATAAATCCAATTTACTATTGAATATAGTTTGAACCCGTTTGGAACGTAAAGGGGGAGGGGGCGGAGGTTAGATTTTTTTGTTTTATCTTAAATATATAGATAATTAACTATGCCCATATATATAAATAAATTAATTTGAATGCATAAATTATATATATATATAATTTTAATTTGAATGCATAAATTCTAGCTTAATAATAAGTACAAGCGGGGCAGGCTGTTATTAAAAAATAGCTTAAATTTAATTAATCTACTTGTTCCATTTGTCTTAAATTTTCTTTTGTATTAATTGAGGTAGTTTCGGATTGTCGATTTAACCCTAGAATGGTAACGTGGGGGTCTAGCAGATCCCCACCTAATATCTACTGTGAATATTTTTTCTGGTAGGTTGGCTACACTGCTATCGCTCAGTACCTTCCTTAAAGGCTGTCTCCTATATGTGTTTCGTATAACCAAGGTGTTCGACACGATCATTGTCCGTTTATAGTAGTTTGAAGACACTGGGGTGATGCAAGATCCCCACGTTATTATTTGTTTATCAGTTTCCTATCAAATTGTTTCTTAAGGTAAATCACAATTTCACAATAAATACGGTATCATAATTTAGAAATTAGTTTATTTAATTAAGAGGTTAACAGTTTGATTAGTTTAAGTTGTTTTTTGCCATCTTCAAAGCATTTTGTATTTGATAAATAAACTGAAATTAATTGCATTTTTTATCTAATTGATCTACTATATGATGGTGTATTATAGAGTTTAATGGCATCGCCAGGTAATTGGTAATCAACAGACATATTTTATTTTTATTTACACTATAACATGGACTGAAAATTGCGATACCCGAGAACTGACCATATTAGCTTATTGATAGACTAATTTTTAAAAAACATTCCATTTGATTCTTATTTCACAAATAACAATCTTTTGAATAGAACTCTAAACTGACTATGTGAGTATGTGAGGAAAATCTGAATGCAGTTACAATATATTCTATTTAGAACATTTTAAGAATTTACATAAATATTTTGTGTTTTTATTTACAGAATGGACCCGTCCCAAATGGAATGTAGCTGCTTTAAGCAATTGATTATGGAAACAGAGGCTATAGTATGACTGAAGGTGAAATTGATGTAAATTGATGTAACTTTTTAATAAATAAATAAATAAGTTTCAAATTATTATTTTTTTACACTTCCTTGCAAATTTAATAGAAAAACAAAAAAATGTAAACAAAGCTAAAAATATTAAAATAACAGTGGGGATTTTCTGGAACCCCACGTTACCAATTTTGTAACAAAGTTTCATATTACTATTTAAGGGTTAGTATATAAAGGTTTTTTTAATTCATTTGGACCATTCTTTACCGCTTTACTTTTACATTAACGCTGTTATTGGTGACATTGTGACCAAAGATAAGCCTCAATAGTGTAAAATTAAAATAACATTGTTCAATATATGTTCCAACATATTGTTCTTAATACAACGAGTGGAAATATCAACATAGTATAAGTTGGCATGCTTAATAAATGCTATTAACCATATTTTACTTATAATTTGAGAATGTGAATGTAATCCCACCTATAGCTGGTCGGAAAACACCAATCGGCAAATTGCCCGCTTCTTCCTTTATGATACTCTCTGCTATTGCCTTTGTGTACACATAAGTGTTTGGAATATTGTTTAGTAACCTAAAAAAGAAGCAACAGAGAAATTAAGTTTGTCATACATTTCACAAAATTAAACTGTATTTTAATCGCCTTAATATATTTTATTGAACCTTTTTGCCCTTTAAATTAAAAAAATAAGAACATGTGCGCCCAAAAGAAAACCTTGTTAACATTTTTCAATCTTATAGTTATCCTTGCAATTTTTTGTTCAAACAGAGTTGCTTTTATAAAAATTGTTACAAATCAATTTAGTAATTTGGTAGTGACCATAGACACTTTATGTGTCTATTTAAATAGGAAGTGTTTTTACACACTGCTGTGAAATGAGTTCAAATTATAGGATTAAAATAAATTAAATCATTTCAAAATTTTTAATTTACCTCATTAAAATAATAATCTACCCTTAAATTTACCTTCCTAAGGCTTCCTCATAAAAAGTACCTATCCCTATTGAATCATTGTGTAATATATACTAATGAATAAAATATGGAATTCTTAAAATGTCACAAAATTCCCAAACTTAAAGGTAATAGTTATGACATCAAATTATTTATAGAGCTATGAATCAAACATTGTTTTATTATTATTTTAGGTGTCTGAAACATGTTTATTTTAATTTACTAGTTGCATTCAGGTCGAGCCAAGACCCTGTTCTTGGCATTTCCTACTAATTCCAGTGCCCTCAGAATATTTTCCAGGCGAACGTGTGTGGGTGGGGGAATATATTTGTGGGCGCCACTGATTAAGAATATAAAAATCCACACATTAAATATGTTAACAGGATTAATAAAATTAAATTTCACTATTAATATTCTAATCACACGGCCTAGATTGAGAGGTGAGCTTGTTTAATATTGTTGTTTGTATGGATGATAAAACGAGTATTGCAAGGTGTTATTACTAGCTTGTAAACAAATAGAACATAAGTGCTGACAAGATAAACAGTGTCAGCATTCATCACGGTAAACCTGGCCAGAAGCCAGGATAAATATTACTATATTCCAGCTAACTGGGCTGACTAATCACCATCGAGTCTAGGGGGTCACTCTGCCCGTTTAGGGTTTGCGCGAGCTAGGACGCCGGATAATCAGTACTTGTGTTGGAGAGCTACCACTTTAGCCCAGGGTACCGGGGTTCACATACCGTGTAGGATCACCTAAAGGTCAGTCAGGCCATTGGTTATTCCTTGCAATACTTTGTTCTGCCACAAGATTCCAAATAGCCCTTCAAATTATTTCGTCTCTTTTAATATTCCCCATCAATCTCACATTTGTAATAAGAGACATAGTAGTACAAATAAGAATCATAAAAACCCAAGCCGAACGTAAATTACGAACCCACACAATCATATATCCACCCCTCCCCCCAACCTTGGCCACAGAACAACCCTGACAACCATAGGCCCACATCTGAAATGGTGACAATATACATACAAGTAGTAGGATTTGAATGTTTTCATAAATACTCTTTCGTAAACAAAATAGTTCAAGATTGATCAATCTTAAATTAAAAACAATAGTATGTAGAGTGTATTTTAATTGGTATCAAATATTTTAAGGGTGTATTTCCATCGACCAAACATTAAGAATATATCATATAAACATGGGTCTAGAATCGCTTAGTTTCTATGATAGAAGGAATTGTATTGCTCAATTAATAATCAATTCAACAGAAGTAGTGTAATTAATCAAGGCAAAGTTTAACAGAAACAAACCAAAACAAAAGAAGACATAACATTTTGTTACAAAAATTGATTATAAAACGGCCCTCTGCTTCCACGCACCCTCTGGGCCTGCGTTCCTACCAAAACATCTTTGAGGAAAACCTTCAATAGCTCTCAAACTAAACGTTTCTAGACCCATATTTAAATAAACTTTTCAATGTTTGGTCAATGGAAAACGCCCCTAGAATATTTTACACAAAATAAAATACAGCCCGTATAACATTAAATATACCTATTAGTAGCCATATGCTAACTTAATTTATTATAAGATTGTCGACTATGATCTTGAAATAAAACAATCAATAATAGCATGTGGTTCAATAAACTTACTAGCCCGATAGCTTAAACTACAACCCTTTCGGTCTTGATGTGAACAAATAATAATGTAGCAATATATTATTTATTTTACACTCCGTTTACTCCGAAAATTAGTAAGATTACGTTGTTTTATCAGACTACTGTTCTATTTTATAAGCTTCAAGATAGTGGAACCCCACCCGGAAAGCTTACCGCCTTTCAAGGTAAACGAAGGGTATATTTCACAAACAATAATGATCAGATTTGGCCTAAATTTAAATCCACACACAGTTCCATAATATTTAGAAACCATATAGCTATTCGATAATATGTTTCAAAGCCTATAATAATAATAGTATTTTGGAGTAATACTGAATATGAATACATTACACATAGCTTATCGGGCGCATCACGATCGTATTTTCCTATAGGTTAAAGGATATATACAATAATCAAACTGCCTTCCTGTCTTTGTTATACGAACTTAAGCACTCCATTTACCGTTAGGTATTCGGTCGGGGTAAGATATAGTAGCCCCATGGATTATTTGGTGCTGACTGACAGCTCACAGCTGACTTCTGACAGCCAACATTTAGGTATATACCTAGACTTTGACTGTCAGAAGTGACAGATGCTAAACACATTTTTTTTTGCAGATCATATGGCTCGGCGTAGGGATACATAATTTAGTCTGGTAACTTTTCAAAGCCGTCAGCTGTGAACTGTCGGTCAGCACCAAATAAGCCATGGGGTTATTGTAGTTACCCTGACCGTGTAAAGCAGCGGCCATCATTTGGCAGCCCACGGGCCAGATACGGCCCGCAAGGTCAGAAGAAGGAACTGTAGGTCTGTCTGTCTGTCTGTCTGTCTATATATCTGTCTGTTAGTAAAGGTTGATCACGATACGAGCCACAAATAAAATTAACTGCCGACCACTGGAGTAAATAATGGGTCAGATTTACACCTCTCAAAGTAAACGTGACATCTACAAGTATTATAAGAAAACTCACTCGGGCATGATTTTCTCTAGTTCCTGGTCAGTGAGGTTTTGAATAGTGGCCATCAGTTGGTCAAAGCTATGTGGAGATGGATAGAATTTCTCCTCGATGCGACTAAGTGTGCAATGGGCGTAAGCTGTTGACACGTGGATGAACGCCTGAAACACACGTGTACTATTATATTATTATAGTATTAATGGTTAAATTGATATGTATGAGCTCTTTACTTTTGCTATTACAGAACCTAATGAACTAATAAACCAATTTAAAATATAATTCCTACACACGTCACCGCTTTTGGCAGTAATAATGTAAGATGATGTTAGATATTTATCTGACCTCTATTTCCAAGCTATGGTAATTAATATTAAGATGATGGGTGTAACATACGTTACTCGATTTTATTATGAAAATAGCCTACATCTACATTTTAAAAGCTACGTAACTATATAACAGTTTGCACAATTAATAGAGCCTATCGCTAAACAAAAAACCATTCATAAAATTAAATCAACCAAGACACATAGGCGTTTTTTTTTCAAACTTTAGCTTCCTACGTTTTTTTATGAATTAAAATTGAATCAACGGAGTAATTTTATTTAACATGTAGTTTTCTGCATTCCTTAACGTCTTGGTGATTACCCGTTTTAAGAAATAAAATGCGTATGATTCTGAATGAATCTAAAGGAAATTTAGCTACAGCTAGCAGCTGTGTATATCATTGATGGAATAAATAGCCAAACTATTATAATTGATAGTTATGGTTATAGCCAGGGGCAGCTTAAGGGATGGCCGAACTGGTCGGCTGTATGGGGCGCCAGTTCAAGGGGGCGCCAAACAGAGCACCAAACTAACCTAACGTAGCATGGGCGTGATAGGAAAATTACCCCAATACCTTACGATCTGGGCACAATAGTGACGTTGCTAAGCATAACAATTGTTCACTTTTTGATACTCTCAAAGAATTTGGCAAATGTGTAGTTTTTTTTGTGGTGATTATTAAAAAATATATAGTGCCACTCTTATAAAGTTATTTTACATCCACCATCTTCAAAATAAGGCACCTTAAAATGATATTTTACAATTATCTCTTAAGCTGTTCATTATATCAAAGTGTTTTTATAGGCTTAGTAAAATAGAGACAAAACATTTCCTACAAAACATTTTTCTTTTCTTTATAATGCTACCCGTTTTCGTACATTCTCGCAGTGAAATGTTTGGAGTTTGAGTACCACTCTTAAGTTTGTGGAATTTTCCATCGGATTATTTTCCTACTATTCCCAAGTTACGTTAGGTTTGTAGTTGATAGGTTTGGGAATTATTTTCCTATCATGCCCAGTCTACGTTATGTTTGGAGTTGCTAGGCTTGGAGATTATTTTCATATTTTCCTACTATCCCCCAACTAAACAGAATGCTAATTGGTGCCAAATATTCCAGGGTCATGTTCCCATAAACCAAACACTAAGAAAAGATTATACAGGGAGGGGCAGAAAGTGTTGACACATTTAATAAAACTCTATATTTGCTATTTTTATTACTAAATATTTAGAATTAAACTTAAAACAACAACAAAAGATTTACAATTTTTTGCATTCCCTTGAATTACTCGTTAAAAATAGGTCCTTAAGGTAGCCACCACTATACCGGTATGCAATACATTGTTGTATGCACTCTTTGAAACTTGAAATGAAATTTTGAGCAATGTATCGTGTTGAATTGTTTCAACTTCAACTACTATTCTTTCTTTAAACTTCCGAATTGATCTTGG
The DNA here is from genome assembly GCA_902141385.1 of Timema californicum. Taxonomy (NCBI): domain Eukaryota; kingdom Metazoa; phylum Arthropoda; class Insecta; order Phasmatodea; family Timematidae; genus Timema; species Timema californicum. The sequence continues at coordinate 24,243 of CABFOW010001604.1, forward strand.
ACGAGTCGAATAAACATGACTCTTCAACATGCTCCACAAGTAAAGGTTTGTGCCGGTCGCCTGGGTTTTGACGGGGTTGGGCGGCCGGCTGGAGGGTAGTCGGTCCTCTTAGTAGGCTGATGTTTGGGCAGTGTGGGCCGTTGGCTCTCCGGGACCGCATGTTGATGTATATATTTCCTTCCATTGCAGTTCAGAGGTCAGAAAGGTCAAACAACAATGGTGGTGCTTTGCAAAATGTTTCCTGGACACCTTGTTTCATGATATGGATACATTTCCTGGCCACTACGTTCAACAAACTTAACAGCTTCGGATTTCTTCTCGTGGGGCATTTTGAAGAGACATCTTTACGCGACTCGCCCAAGAACAATTCAGGAACTTAAAGAATTGGTGGAAGTTGAAGCAATTCAACAAGATACATTATGCAAAAGCCATGTCAAGATTCGATAAGTGCATAAACGAGTCTGTGGCGTATACTGGTGGCTACCTTAAGGACTTTTTTTTCCAAGGGTATGTGGGAAACTGTCAATCTTTTGTTGTTAATTTAATTTTAATTTGAAGCTTTTAGTAGTTGAAATAAATGTGTCAACACTGTATGCCCCACTATGTATTGGTTTATGGGAACACGACTCTAGAATATTTGACACCAATTAATATACACCCTGTAAAGGAGAGAAGGTGGGAGAGTCAAAAAGAAATTACCTCGGGCCACCCCTAGTTATAGCTGCATATAAATATCATATTCTTTTAAATTAATATACGCATTCGTATAATTATTTTCATTGTAGGCTACCATTTGCAGCAAAGTTCTTCCAGGTTGAATATGTCTGCGTTATCTGATAGCTCGTGATCTTATGCAAGGCCGTACTGAGGTGGGGGATTGGGGGTTCAACCCCCCTCCCCCCCCCGAAATAATTAGAATGAATTAAGAATTTATTTTAATAATGTTATGTTTTTGTGATATTATATATTGCATTTATAAGAGTGGTGTTAGCTCTCTTGGTTCAAGGGTCGAGGAGTCAAAATTTACCTAATCAAAGCTTGGCTGTGAGTGAACATTCTCAAATCTATAAATTATTTCTCTTATTACGACCAACCATTCAAAGAAATGCCAACTCCTGTTATCTCCATTCCAAATCTGGAATTCCCAAATCAGCTAGTCCCTGACTTTTGTTTTCCCAACTGGCCTTCCAAACCTTTTTGGAAAGAGGGGCTATTCCCAAGAAAGGAACCAGATACAGTTACACCAGATAGCACACATATTTATTTGTTTTTGTTATGTTATAAAGCCGACATAAATACAACAAATAATTATTTTATATTTGTATAAAACCTAGAATGAGTTGGTGCCTACGTGTTAAGACTGACTTTGCTAAAAATTTACAAATAATAGCAGCTGTAAAAAACCTTAAACACTAAAAATGTTTGGAAATGCAACGTTTAGTGAAAGAAATAGTTTAAAACGTACTCCCGTGAAATTGATAGAGTTTCTAGGAAGTTAACAAACTTAAAACTGTTGTGTTATTTTTACTTCATATGAGTTGTTGCCGATGAAACCACAGATGTTAAGAGTCGATTTATCATAAACCTTGTGGTAGGTAAGATAGATCATGAAGAACCTTCCAAAACACATGTAATTTACTGCAAAGTTCTGTACCTTACGAATCATTCCACTGTTGCAAGATTTGTGAATGATGTATTGAAAGTGTTGTGCCCTGGGGGAAGGGGGCGAGGGGGGCTCACAAGGAGAAGATGCTGATTTTGTATTTGGATGCTGTGGCATATATACTGAAACCCGCAAGTGCTTTGAAGTTGTTCTACCCTGATATGATGTAGTTTATCTTGCATGTTTGACTCATGAACTAAAACGTGTTGCGGAAGACATTACAGCCCAGTTCTTCCAAGTGAATAAATTAATTTCTGAGACAAAAACAAAAGGGTTTTTGAAAACCCCATAACGATTCCAGACTTACAAACAGCATTTTACAGATGCGCTATTACCTCCGGAACCAGTTCTAACAAGATGAGGAACATGGATACAAGCAGTCAACTTCTACAATCAACAATTTGGAGCTGTGAAGTCTGTAGTAGTTATGTTCGACCCTGAGTGTGATATATCTGTGCGTGATTCTCAAAACGCATTCAGTGACCCAAAAGTGGCCAGTTCAATTACATACATCAGGAGCAGCTTTGGTTGGTTACAAGAGAGCACCAAACGATTGGAAACTTTTGGACTTCCACTACAAGAATCTATAGGTATAATGGAAAACTCAATTGAAAAACTAAGTGCCATGCAAGGCAAAACCTGTGTTTCTACTATGTTACAAGCAGTATTAAAAAGAAACCCAGAATATTCAACGATTGTCAATGTGTGCCATGTACTTAATGAAAATAATGTTGATCCCCCTGAGGACATTTCCCCCGAGAAGATACCTATATTAAATTGCGCCCCAGTGACATCTTGTGACGTGTAAATGACATTTTCTGCCTACAAGCATATTTTGTCTGACAAGCGGCAATCAATGACCCCTAAAAACATTGAAATGTATATAATGGTGTATTGTGCAGCAAGGTACAAGTAATCCATCAATATCTGTGCCAATCACATTGAAAACCAGGTACATGTTTCTTGAAATGTAAAATACTTGTTTTACATAATATTACATATTTTTATAAGTCTACATATTTAATTATGTATATCACTGTATTTTACTATATATTTACGTATCCTATTTTACTTTATGAAATTACATAAAAATCCCAGCTCTATCCATCATACATAAAAACTTGGTGACTGTAGAAAACACAATGCGCCTTGCTAAATAAAACTATGCCGAGGCTAGCTTCAATCTATCCTGATTCACTAAAGAACAATGGTCCATACACAATATAAAACGTTGGAAGGGTCTTTGAAAGCAAGTTCCATCAAAGTAGCTTGTCCCCCCCCCCAACCAAGATCACAAACAAAATAGTTCCTTATGAAAATGAGGTAACCAAGAGTATTTTTGGATTATTATTAATTTTAATAGTATTTGATCATAGCTATCGAATTTTAAAATTATTTTAAAACTACCATTGAATTTTAATAGTATTTTAGAATTTAAAGGAAAAATTAAGTGCATTGTGAGTAGTAGGTCTCGTTGAATATGACTATTTTGATTTTTAAAAAGGTAGGCTTATATAACGATTTTAACGTGTTCTATTGAGAATTCAGTAGTAAAAATATAATATATTGATATTTTCAAAGTAAGAAATAATTCCAATAGTTTAACGCTAAGACGTTATTGGCAATTGATGTCCAGTACAGTATTTGATTTCTATCCTTACCTCTTAGCTTACGTTGTGATACAACCAAGTAATCTTTTTAACAGACTATGTCAACCATGTCCCTCGATCTCTTATTTCGTGTCGTGAACAAGTGGTTTTCCCAACTCCGAGCATTTCAAAATTAGAAAAATTTCCAAGTGTCAAAGGAGAATACTAGGGCAATGTTGAAAACGGGGAGGGGAGGGGGTTGGAGGCTCCCAGGAAAATTTTGGACGATAATCAAAACCTGAACCGAGGTTTTAGGCAAATGTATTTTTAAATTTATTTGTTGATCCTGGATTTTTAAAGCTACAAGTCTTTTTCAGTGCATAAGTAAATAACATGAACTATTATTTATTTCCGTTTACTTGAATCTGAGCTAAATATCCAATAGAGCTTAAATATATTTATTTAGATTTGCAGATATCGTTTAAATCGTGTATTTTTAGATTAAAAAATATAATTGATTTTAGTACAGTGGCTTCCAACATTTTGTAGTTTATAGCCACAACTTTTCTCTCTGTGGCCATCGTGATCCTTTGATAACTTAAAAGTGTTCAAATTCTAGTTTTAGATGGGTTTTTTCACTGTATCTTACTAACAGCCCGGGCGATCTACATTTATTTACACAAGCGGGAGAGGTAACATTTAGAGGAAATGTACCCTTATTTACATGGAGGTGTATTAGGATAAACTACCCCTGGCCAGAATTAAAATCCTTACTTCTCCTTCACCAACAAACCAAACCAAACGAGCGTGACATTAAACCAGCATGTCCACTAATGTTTGTTTTAGTTATTATAAATTGCTTATAATAATGATTATATGCGACTAATATGTATTAAAATAGAATCAACAAGCCCGGGGTTGGGGGATTATTTTATATTACACTAGTAGCATTACAAGGCTGCCACAGTAAACAAGTCAGCAAGAAGCTATCAGGATGGAATGGCTAAAAGGAACCTAAGCAGTAACTTGGTAGTTTTAGCACTTTAACATATTACATTTCTATTAGAATTACATATCTTCTTGTAATCATTAAAATACTTGAAAAAGTAAATATAAATCTAAAACCTCTATATTGTGACCCCACCCAAAACACGCTGCAACCCCCAGGTTGGAAACCGCTGCTTTATTATAACACACTTAAAAGCAATATTTAACTAGTAAGCTCCCGGAGATGTAGAACTCGTTCGTCACTTTATCAAAAAATTAGCAATTTGTTCATGTTTATTTAAAAACATTTTCAACTGTAAAATAAAGCAATAAAGATTTAATTTATCGATATTTCTACAGTATTTTGATACCTGTCTACCAATGTCCTGCTTCATAACCTCATGGAAGTTGCCTTAAAATGTTAATACTGGTACGTCAATAAACTATTCAAAACATATGGTTATTTAGCGCGTAAGGGTGAAGGGGCTTCCCCTGACATTTTATTAAATAACGTATGGCAAATTCGAAAACACCGCTCTAAACAACATGGTTATACGTAATGTCATTCAAATCGAACAATAAATGACAAATTTAAAAATGTACCCCAAATTTTAAAATGTTAAAGGGTTAATAAAAAAACGTAGTTTTTGTTTAATGTAGCCTACTTGATTCCTTTTTTTTCGGTTCTTTTATTTAACAGAAAGACTAAATGCGCTTTCAGTAATTTCAATGGAGAAAAATTTCCTCAATTGTCATCCATAGATCAAGGAGAAAATTATTGAACTTTTTGCACAAATTAAAACAAGAATGAATTTCATTTTTAAATGAATAGATCAAGATTGAACTGTAACAATTTAAGTTAAAGTAAGTAAAACGTTAGGTTTTTTTGTTAAGATTTTATTAAGTTCCTGAATAAATTGTCTTTTATACATGTTTTTTTCCTTTTACACAATTTCAAAACAAAGGCTAACACTTTTCTGGAACAGTACCCCCACTAATTTTAGCTACGAGCCGCCACTGATCTGAAGTTATTTTTATGGTAACTAAGGGCAGCGATTTACTGTAAGTGCTATACAATATGCTTCGGTGACCACGTGGTCTAACACGCTTCTCTCGCAGTAGACTAAACTGCCGATGACGGAGAGATCCAGGTTCGAATCTCAGTCGGGTGCATTGAGGGTGTAAAAATAGTTTCCCACTATACACAAATACGGGTACACTTCCTTTATAAATAACTTTCCTCGTTCTAAAACCATTAACGCAGTTAGTACATAGGTGTAGAACCCAAACGGGTACTAAGACGCGGTGGCAAAAAATAGTGCAATACAATTTTATACATTTAAAAATGCAAACAAACAATTGTGTTAATTGATTAAAGTATACTAATAATTTATTACTATTATATGAGTAATATGAAGTTTACATTTTTTCTAGATTTTTTTTATCAAAATGGCCTACAAAAATAATTGTTATAACCAATACAGCCCTCGATGTAAAAAAAAATTGTCAACTCCTGCTCAACATCATAAAATCAAAACTGGTTGGTGATTCGGTTAAGATTTCACAATATTTGTTTAATTTTAAGGACTTGTTAATGATATGGTTCGCTTCAATATTAAGATACCTAATATGGGCCATCTTAGAATAAAGATGTTTCCGTTTAACAACATGAGGTAGTTAATTTTAATGTTTAAAACGTTATAAATTAAATATCACTGTGGATTTTTTTTTTAATATGACATTAAATACAATCTGGATACAGTGGAATTTGGAGTGTTGTGTTATTTGACTACAATAAAAAATGAGTTATAACCAAATACTTGTATAATGAATATATATTATCAATTTTATTCCCTAAATCACCAAAGGTGTATTTCACGTTTCAAAGCTGAAATAAAAGCTAAAGTGATAAGAGGTGGATTGTTTTAAACAAGCTTAGCGGTTACGATAATTAGACAAAATATGTTCTTGCGATATAGAGCCACGTGAGGGGTTGATATTTTTGATCGGGATAGTACCAGTGAAGATCTCCATATATCCTAGCTTATCAACTGAACATGCAAATGAGTCTAGTCTCTTTGTGTGTTTATCTTTCATAGTAATAATAAGGCATTGTTTTATACAGTAGTCTATCAGAAAAATAACAAAATAACAAAAACGTCACCTTCAATCCGATCATGTTTCGAGCAAGTTCTAACATGTTTTTAGTGCCAGTAGCATTAATGCCAACAGCGACATCTATTCTCTCGTCAAAGCGGACGGTGGCCGCTCCATGAAACACGATGTTCACCTGATCCACGAGCTTCAATCGGTCAGTTTCGCTCAACCCTAGGCCAGGTAAGGCACAGTCCCCAGACACAGCCACCACACGGTGGCGGAACTTCGGAACTTCTTCCTTCAATCTAGAGAACAACTTAGAAATCCAACAAAATATTAATTAAGGAAAAGAAACAATGAAATTAAGATCAAATGCATTTGTTTCTATTTCTTTCTATATATTATGAAGTATGATAAATAATCATGTATTAGAGTCAAAATATAAACATCAAGGGAATATTATTAAAAATATATATCATTTTAAAACTAGCCCAAATGGTATTTATACATTAGCTACATCTATTAATATGGATAGAAACAACTTTTTATGTAAGCCCACCCTAATATGGTATGAGCTTTTAAAAATACAAGGAAACAATATAAAAATAGCGTACCTTATTCAAAATGTTAAGAGTTTTCAGTGGTAATTATGGTTCTGTAACGAGAACCCTTAGAAGGGCAAGATACAATTAATACAAGGAAAAGAAATCATGAGAATTTAAAAGGAAGCAGAAAATATATATCAACATATAAATATTTTATTCAGCAAAAGAAAAACAAATAATTTTAATTGAAATATAGAAGTGCCGTCGAGACGACTGCTATTGATAATCAATGAGTTGCCTAGAAACCCTATCAAAGATATGACTAATAATTAAATAGACAAACGCTTTTGCTTATTATCACTGGAAACATATTTAAATGGGAGAAGCCCCATAAACAACAATACTCAAAGGTGGATCAAATATATGTAGAATACGGTAATTTATAAGTTTTAAAATTTAATATATTATGAGTTAAGTTCCAAACATTAATAACTAGCAAAACATTTAAATGGGAGAAGCCCAACAGTGAAAATTATTCTTTAAATGAATCCTCACGTTCGAAAGGTTAAATGGAAATATTCTGGCTTGAAAATAAATATGGCTGAAACAAAGGTCTTGGCATTACGTTCAAAATAACGGCCAAAGACTTAGCGGGATAATCCCAAAGTCCCAGGCTTACATGACGTCCGTGATGAGAGAACGAGTCCAGGCTAGTACTGCCACCGAGAGTGATCTTTCACTCACTCTCACTTGTTTGCCTGTCTACCAGCTCTGAGTGTCAGAAGCGACCCTCAGAGAAGGTAGTTGACCTGTTAATACCTCGAGTACCGACCATAACCTCTTTTAGTGATCGTGTTTATTGATTGTGGAAGGAGTTGTGAAGTGGAGTATTATGTTGTGAAGTATCTAGATCAAGCCCTAGTACACTGTGATGGTAGACACAAGTGTAGTCAGGCCCGATGTGTAAGATGGTGTGTGTGTGTGTTAGATGATCTGAAAGAAAAACACAGATTCATATCAAACACTCAATGAAGGATGTATAAATGATTGTGAGTTTGTGAAAAATTATTTAATTATGGATGTCAATTTGGGTCGAGTGGGTGGGGTAAATAAGGAAATATAAGGAAAAGGCACTAGGACAGGCTGGTTTGGAATTTGAGCTGGGTAATGGACATCTTAATTCAGTCTCGGCTTTTTGTACATCCTTGGTTCTCGGGAGTTGTACTGCCCTGGGTTTCTAACTCTTGCATTTTCCTCCAGCTCTCGGGTGTTGGTGTAACCAATCACAACGCCTTGAGGCTGTTGCCCGACTCTGAATCTCTAAACTGACAGAAGTGCCAATATAGTTCACTGTCGTGATTCTTAACCTCGTGAATGAAATTATATACCTGATGAAATGAAACCAGTGAAATGAAGCTGTAAGAGAATTACAGGAGTATTAATATACATTATACTTTGAGATGGCAATTAGTGATCGTGAGTGTTTGCGCTGGGTCTCGGGTATAGGAAGGATTTTATTTTCTTGGGATGGAGGAAGGTGTGTTTAAGGTATTATGGTGATTGTGGGTGAACTATGAAGGTCGTTATTAGGTCAAGTCCGGGAGTGTGGTTGGGGTTGGTAGGGTTTTATTTTCTTGGGATTTGGTCTGGAGTTGATACATTTCTACACCCCATCTGGAGCCGACCCGTGTGCCAGTATTATTCTCTGACTCGTTAAAAATCTAGTCGGTTTTCCCAGTGGCGTCCGACCGTGACAAAGGCAGTAATGGCATGAAATGTGCGTGAACCGGTCACAACATTAAATCTTGATGTATGTATAGACTCGGTCTTCGCGGTTCACATCACGAGCTCCAATTGGAACCGATGTTTCATTTTTTAATTCCGCTCCCAGCCACATGTTGTGCTCCCCGTACGAAACTTCTTGACGTTGACTGCCCTCCTTACTCGGCGCTGGTAAACGAATCGGGCACCTAGGTCCAGGGCAGCCCGCACAGTGACACAATACCAGCGCTCGACTCTTGCTCTTGGTTCCACTCACGCCCACGAGGTGCGCGACCAGTCTCGCTGTAGATGATGTTGCTTGCTCCATTCTGCCCCTCCGGAGGCTTCCCACAAATTTAGTTCAAGAGACACGGCAAGTGAGCGAGCTCCTCAGCCAGGTCACATGGGCGTCAGGAGGTGGCGGGAGTTGTAGATCCGAGCCCGTGTTATTAGGGTTGCAGAGACACCAGCCGGTGGCGCGATGGGACACCAGGATCGGCCGGTCACAGAGGCAACGATGTTGAAGCAAGTGCAACGCTTCAGTTCGATAGGCCACATGGGCCATAATATAGTTGATACTTATAACATATTTTTAAATAGATTGTCGAAATTATTCCTAATTCACCAATAAAAGCTTGATATGGTGATTATTAAATTAAATAATAAATCTTGTTGATACTAAATTTGAAAGCACCTATCAAATCATAAGATTCAAATAATTCGTTTAAAAAAATGGCATTACAATCATTTCCGTTCTGTGTACCACCGGTTCCTTCGCTTGATCCTCGGGGCTCCGCCCCGCGTCCCGAACCGCGATCTCCTGACCGTGTCAGGCCTCCCTTCCTTGGAAAGCCGTATCCGCGGTCTGGCGGAGAGGTTTTTCAGTCGGGCGCAGGCCAGCTCCAACATGATCGTCAGGGGCATCGGCGATTACGACGCTCCTGGCCATCCCTACCGTCGGATAAGGGACGGCGTAGTGAACCCCTTCGTCGACGTCGAAAGGTGACCTCGGAGTCTAATCTGGGGAGTTGTGACCCCCCTTCTAGTCGTGTGAGACTGGGAGGGAAGGCCAGATAACGGGCGATGCCGGCCGACAGGCCGTGATAGAGGGATGAAGTGCGTGTGTGTGTCCGTATGTGTAATGTAGAGGGGGGGGGACTGTCTCCCCCCTACGTATATGTGGATCAGTGCACCCTATTTGGGGATACATAAACTGGAACAACATTCTAATTATTATCAAATATATTTATGTTACGTGAACCCTCACGGGTTGGAGTAATTTTTTTTTGTACCATTTTGTTTTGTGTTGTTTGTTTCTACAATGTATATCAGTTGAATGTAAAGAAATAATAAATTGCATAAGAAAGAAAGAAAGAAAGAAAAAATGGCATTAGGAAAAAGTTCCATCTAAATTATTTTTAGTTTTTAACTACCCATCAAAAAAGATATATTAATTAAATGTTCAGATTATATTTCAGAATATATTAAATGATAATACATCACAACTGTGCTTGCATTGTGGAAATAATGTTTTGTACTGCGAAAGCTTTGCCCTTCAAAACTTAATTGTGACTCCCCAAACCAACTCTAAGCTAGGCCTATATAATAGATAAGTAAGGTTGCGCCGGACCTGATATCAGCGCTCTGACAAGAACAGAAAGCATCCACTGCCTTTCTAGTGTACGACTGCTCCAAATATCTCCGGAGCATAAAGGAACAAGGTTGCTCCGGACCTGTTCCAGCGCTGTCCGTGCCAGAGACGAGGAACAAGGTTGCTCCGGACCTGTTCCAGCGCTGTCCGTGCCAGAGACGAGGAACAAGGTTGCCCCGGACCTGTTACAGTGCGTGGACCAGTGACAAAAAGGAACAGGTTGTGACTGTGACGTCAGAGGAGCATTGACAAAGGAGCAGGTTGTGATTTCAACCTGGGGGCCGGTGTCTCCTTGTCTAGTCCCTCGTCATTGTATAACTATGTCTACCTAATGTTCCCCGTCCTCGTATAGTCTGTTTAAATTAAATATTTCCGTCCAAAGCCCTAATATAAACAATAGTTCACCTTAAATTTCTAATAGTCTGCCCACGAGGGGTGGGAAGAAATTCCAGTTCCAAATTTCAAAAAAAAAAATTGCTCCCCC
>CABFOW010001604.1:35116-53931 GCA_902141385.1 Timema californicum
CCCATATATAAGTCAGCGCCAGATGGACAGAAAGAACCCACTGGCAAAACTTTATTATTTTTCCCCACCAGCGCTACGTATGCAAATATTGTAACCCTGCTGGGGTAACATTTTTCACCAAAACTGACCCCGAAGATTGGCTCAACCGGACTACCAGATTTTCTTTGCCCCAGCTGGTCGTCGAACCGGAGTATGTCAGTCCAGTATTCTGTTCCTTTTTATCCATTAAGGTGTTCTCCTGATGTCTCCCCTCTCTCTTTTTGCTTGTTTTAATATAAACACTCCATCCAGTTCTGTTTTTACTGCAATAGTACGCAATTCACATTTCATAGTCTGTCCGCGAGTTATTATTATCGTTATTAATTCCGAGTTCACAAATAATGTTTATTTATCCTCCCCTTCAATCCTGTTACTCCAGATGGGCAGAAATTGCCCACCGGGAAAGTTTATTTTCATTTTCACACCAGGGTTACGTATGGAAATGTCATCGTAGCCCTGGTGTTGTACTATTATTTTCTCCGGCTGACCCCAGCGGCTCGTTCGACCGGGGTCATTTTAACTGTATTTTCCTTTTGTTTATCTATAATTGTTTTTTGTTTTCCTACGGTTTCTTCTCTTCTCCTCCTTTTCTGTAACACTGTATATATTTTAAGGTCTCTGTCGACCCTGTATGAGTGATGGGGTGAGTTTTTCCTAAAAATTTCCCGCCCGTATTCCAAAGATGGTAAATATTCAATCCGCCTGGGCACCATATCATATCGTTAATGTTTTATGTATTAGTCCTATGTATTGTTAGTTTTCGAGAGCCCTACGGGGCTGGTGTTTACTAAGTTATTAAATGTGCTTCCTGTTTTATGTACTAAAAGTGATGTATAAACAATAAATACCTTACAAACAAACAATTTTAAATAATAGTAAGCGTCTCATTGTTTCTATCTTTTGATATTTCTTACCTCCTTTGTTCTCCTTCTTAGCGCTTAGGAAACATTTGGACCGCTCTCTCCTCATCCCTCGTACTGATTTCAGCGTCTACGTACCGTTCAGGCTTCTTACCTCCCCTCCTCCTAATCCCTAATAACCCTCCCTACTGATATCCCCTAGCCCCTACCAAATTCTCTCTTACCCTACCAGGCATCATTTAACACATAGGTTTTACCGTACCCCCTCCATAAATCATTCCAAATTTCCAATGCCCACACTCTCAACAATCACCCCTTTCAGACCTCAAGCCCTACGCCCATTCTCTCATCAAACCTAGAATCCAGAATGTAAACTTTGTATATTATGTTTTGGACCTTTCGAATGTAGGCCTGAATCTGTTATACAGTATGGCCAAAAGTCTAGATACATAGGCATATACATTGATACACCAATATAGGCAAATATACGTGCCTATACGTGTTTTGCCCATAAAAACATAAACATACATTAAAAAATGTGTAGGACATTAAATGACATTACATTACACTACATGTCCAATGTGTTGTCACTTATTGGCAATGCAACGTTCAACTTAGTTTGTTGTGCGTGTTTTGGTCTTTGCCTATGTGTTCAGATTTATGGCTGTGCATATTAATGTAAGGGTAAGCTACTCACCAAGTCCTCGAAAATCTCTTCTACTCTGGTATCCACGTCTTTGCCCTTCTTACTTCGAATAATTATGTACACCTGTTTGAGTGAGGGACAACTTCTCAGCAACTTTTCAATCAAGGTTTTACCCATGAATCCAGTTCCTCCCGTTACCAGCACTGAACAGTCTCTGTAGAACTCCTGTATTGGTGTACCTCGAGGCAAGCCGGTCAACATATCTTCTATTACAGACATCTGCGAATAAACAGAGAGCGATGAAAACCTCAACAATAAATTACCAATCTTTATATTAAGAAATTTATTCATTTGTTATATTTCTTAGCAAGTGTTTCACTACCAGTGGGCAAGTTTAAATAGGTACTTATTGACTTTGCTATTTATAGTAAAATAAGGAAAATTGACCACGTATAATTCTGTGGAATAGTGTTGAATATTGTTAAAAATATTCTTTAAGTTGAAAATTAACTCCTGGACATAGTAATCGAACCCGTAACCTTTGACTTAGTACACCAATGCTCTAACCACTGAGATACCAATGTATTGTGCCGGGTCATTTTTAAATTTAAATAACATGATATTTATATGCGGCTATTCAATTCGTATAGTTAAGATGTTTTACAATTTATACAAAAGGTATAAATTTAAAGAAAATGCCGAAAATACTAGGCTGATATATTTTAATGTAATTTTATAAACACATTATCACTATACTAAGACTCTGTTTCAAATTATTAAGGTAATATTTTGTCAACTTATTAGAAAATATCGTTGATAATATGAGACGAGCTCAGAATCATGACAAATCCGATTTTTTTTAAAATTTATGTTTGTTGCTGAAAAAAAGAATTGGAATTGATGCAATTCAGGATTTTGTTTTTAAGGAATAATTCAGTGACTTATGCATCTTGAAAAGTACCAGCTTGAAATCTTAACAATTCCGATACTTCTAAAACAACTAAATCATAATCAAAATCCTGAATAGTATCAACTAGCATTCTACCCACCTAAGCTATCCCTTACATTTGATATCCTCGGAGTTAAATGACTTGTTTGTTTTGATAATATATGGATGCAAAATCATTTACCTTCAAGTTTGTATCGTATGAAAGTTGAACTAAGCATAGATTATTTGTATCACCACATTAATTAAAGGAAAAGGAGAGCAAATTTGCTCCGTTTGGACTACTATGGATATCTTGCAGACATAAATTATATTTCCAAAAATACAAACATGTCTTAAGAGATTATTTCTTATGCCACATGTTTTGCTGTGTTCGTGTGTTGTTTTATTTGTTAAATACATTTGTTATTTTGTTCTATTCGATTGTATAAACACATCACTTACAAACCAACTTAGTTAAAGAAAATACACCTTACCCTAATATTTTGGCTGTAAATTTATTCAGTCGGAAAATCAAATAATAAATTTCACCAATAATACGTATACATTTATGTGAGCATGAACTCTGTCGATATAGTAGTGGATTTCAACCACACTTGGTGTGCAACTCAAAACCTAAGTTTTATCTACCCGTTACACGTGACTAAAACCAATTTTAAAACAAATGTTGCCGCAGATGACTCTGAAACTAGTTTAAATGTGGCTACATATTAATATATGATTTGTCAATGCACACAGTTTAGTTTCAATCACACATTTTATCGCATTAAATATAATTATGATAAATTCATTTTTAAAACATGTATTTTACATTTCTCTCAAATGTTGAATTTTTTTTTGAGTAATGATCCACGGGCACAATAGTGTGTACATAAATCGCATTATACTAACCACATGAAAATTAAAAGTGATATCGTGTAAAGCCATTGTTGAAGAAAGATAAGAGGTATACAAATAATTATCTATATGGATTGTTAAGAGTTCTGCCTACTTGAAAAGAAAAATCCTTGCACTGCAACATTTCTTATGGAAATGGCAGTTTGAAATTCAAAATAACTAAAATAATCCTAAACTTTCTCAAAATAATATGTTGTAAGTCTATTAAAAGCCTACTTTATTTGTTTAAGGAAACCTATTCTATATTTCACTTTATTCTCAGAACAGCCACATTTCGTATGAAACGTTACTAAAAATGAGCTATTTTCACCATTTCAAGAATTTATTTTACTTAAAAAAAATTCTAATATAATATTTTAGGACCTATAGCAACAAAAGGATACTTATTTGCGTGGACCATACTTTGAAATAACAAACCACTTCTTAAAGAACGCTGTATTTCTGGACGCCTACATCGTGTCTAAGCTCTTCGGTGCGATGCGCTCTCAAGGTCATTCGACCATCAACATTTTACTGCACGATTTGAACAATTGTAAACTATCCTAGACCTTAGCTCAGTAGGTAGCGTGTCTGTCTACTGAGATAAGGGTACCGGATTCAATTCCCGGCGTGGCCGAAAGATGTATCCTTGATGAAATGTGAATGTACCCTTTCACAGTGATTAATTAACGGCAGGGGGCTGGATGTTGTGTTCGTTCTAGATTTAACTTACTGTGTAGGTCGTGTACTAGTGTAGTTTGTCTTTGCAGAAAGTGCAAGTTAAACATATCAAATAAAAGGGGGGGGGGGGGANNGGGGGGGGGAATAAGATAGGAAATAATTAAATAATTTGTTAAGTAGTCCAAGCACCGCCCGGGAACAAAGTAGTATTCCTCAACTTTCAAATACTCTATATTTTCACTTAGGATATTCAATGAGTATAAATATAAAATTAAAATAAATATATTACAATATGAAATCAACTATAATAGCTTCATTTAATTTATATATTATTAGTTCTGTATGTAAAATACCTTATTTCTCTAACCTTGAATGTAAAATGTTAATTTAACTTCGATTCTTTCTTGACCCAATTCTTGGATTCTTGTTTCTTGACTTTAAGCACGTGGTGTGTGCTAATGGTTGTATGTAAACATGTTGGTGGCGATTGATTGCGAATATGAAAGGTGTGTCACCTAATGCTCTATCTTAATCATTCTTCACGATGTCTGGGACCAGATTTAATTATTATAATAATGTGTTGTTATAGACGGCAAGTTATATATTTTTTGCCACCCCGTCTCCCCACCCGTTTTGGTTGTGCGCATGTGTACTAATTACATTTCTGTTTTAGGGATGAGGACGATTTATTCATTTGCGTGGAGGAAAAAAAAACATTCACAGTACACCCGACCAGGATTTGAAACTTGATTTCCTCGTTATCGGTAGTTAAGTATATTGCGTGAGGGACGCCTCAAACCATATGGCCATCAAATAAGGACTTATAACTAATCTGTGCTCTTCAATAGACTACACACGTGAAATTAAGTTGTCTATTAGTGACCTAATCTAACTAATTAATTAGAAAATAAGTTAGAATAGATATGACACATATACATTGTAGAAATTAAACTCTACCAAAACGTTAGGTCGGAAATCTAACACTAAGTATCCTGGCCCAAGTGACACAAGATATCGCACACTAAGTATCCTGGCCCAAGTGACACAAGATATCGCACACTAAGTATCCTGGCCCAAGTGACACAAGATATCGCACACTAAGTATCCTGGTCCAAGTGACACAAGATATCGCACACTAAGTATCCTGGTCCAAGTGACACAAGATATCGCACACTAAGTATCCTGGCCCAAGTGAAACAAGATATCGCACACTTACATAACTATGCTGGCACTGTTAGGCTACATGACTATCTAGTAGCTACCTGTTTTGAATAGTAATAAATCAATATATTTAAAAAAATGTTATATGGATGATGATGATTATTATTATTATTATTAGTAGTAGTAGTAGTAGCAGTAGTAGTAGTATAGCCTGCAAGAGGTCTCGACTGTGTGCTATCATTTCTTATATTATTATTTAAAGGTTTGTTTATGTTGGGTGCGAAGCATGAAAACGGCCAATGGAAGAATTTTTTGCTCAATTCCAGGATTGAACGTTTTAAAATGACCAAAGTCCGAAGCTCTACTCAATTTCAGGCTTTGACTATGACTAAACGACCAAAGCTCGAAATAACATTTTATTTCGTTTCTCGACCAGACTGAGCAGGTGGCGCGCGACTAATTTTGAGCAACCACATGAATTCAAGAGGCCAAGTGGATCTCATTGATATGTAAACAGAACCATACAGAGATTACAAATTTATTTTAAATTATCAAGACCCCCTGACCAAATTTGTTTTTGAAGCCTAACCTAACCTAACCGAACCTAACGACTGTAATTTCAACTTTGGTTGTTTAGTAATTTCACAATCATAGTGTTTGAACGACTATGCCCACCTCCAACGTTACAGAAGTTCATGATAGATCTTCATTATGTTAAGGGTACCATATACTTAAGGGTAATATCCTCACACTACACTTTTCTGGTGGGAGTGGCAGTTCTAGAGTAACAAAACCACTAAAATCATCTTAATTTATATTAGAATTTCCTATTTGTGGCCCTATTAAAACATGACTTTATTTGTTTGAGGAAGGCTATATCTATATTAATTTTGTAACCATTTACTTTGATCTAAAAACAGCGGCACGTCACTGAAAACTAGCTAGTTGAATATGATCGTTTCGGCGATTTAAAAAAGAAATTAAACCTAAAAATGTAAGGTTTTTATTATAAGTACCAGGGAAGTTTATGTTTGTTTGGCAACGACACTGTCCAGTAGAAATATAACAACTTTGATTCTTCTAAAGCACAAAAAGAATTCTCAAATATCTTGCAATTTTCTGTTGTGAGCCAATAAAAATGTACTTTATTCGTTAGAAGAAGGCTAAATCTAGGGCTCTTTTTTTACATCAAAACATGTTTTCTTACTTCGCAAACATACTAAAAAAGTCGTTGAAAAATAAAATGATTTTTTATTTTCACTATTTATTTTTAATAGAACTTAAATAATAGGACTTAAGGAACAATCGCCCTGTTAGAATACTTCGACTTTATTTTGGCGTGAGTCATATTTTGAAATATTGCATCGCTGATTAAATATGGTGTTATAGATGAACGTATGCACGGAAACTTCTCGCCTACCAAGATGGCTCCCTTAAGGCGATGTAATTCCACACCACAATAGCATATTCGAGATTTGACCTCGCCAAAGCTAAATACAAACTTAAAATTCAGAAGGAAAACAAGTAATGAAGAGCTGATAAACTAAATAAGGCCAAGTAATTAAAGAGAGTGAGAAACCATATACCGTAATCAATATAATAGCGAACTATTAGTGGTATACGATAACACTAAATCATTAACATAGAGCCAGTGTTTTACATTATCATTGGCAAGTTTATAAATGAAAAAAGGGTGTTTTTCCCTGATAAAAGCTATAAACTTAGTTTTAAATGTATGGATTGATATTCCATTTTCAATAGACCATTGTAATATTTAATTTATGTTTATTAGTAAATATACACAATTAGCAAATGAATTGATAATTTTGAAAAGTTTGAGATCTTCAGCAAACAGTAATTAGTTTTAAGATTGTAAGTACTTTTCAATATCATCAATAAGCCCATTAATAAGTATAAGACCTATATTAGAGCCTTGGCGTGTATCACAAGGGATAAAGAGGGCGTTGAAGGTGCTTGATTCTAGGTAAAAGGTCCATTATGCAAATATATTTTAAACCAATTTAAAAATATAACATCGATATACCAAAATTACTCAGTTTTTGGAAAATAATACTGAGCTGACAAAAGCTTTACTTTGGTCAAAATAAATGGCATAAAATGTCCTTGAGTAGAAACTTGAGGGGCAATATGACCCAACCCGCTTCGGTGGACATGTACCGTGGCCACAAACATTTACACCGCCTAACCTCCGCCACCTACAAAAGTACAAACACCTACCCCGTTCTACTGGGATACCGGCACCTTGTTTACATCCTCCGCTCATATCAACAAACATGACTCTCCACCGCTCAAGTTAACAAGAAGGAAGTCCCGGAGTGCGTCGCAATCCGACCCTATTTCAAAGAGTGGCGAGTGATGCGCAGGCGCTAGGACTCAGAGAAAAATGCTCTCTGTGCAATCACGTGTTATCCTACCCCCCCGAGCTGTCGCTCTTTTGACGTGCGTCGAGAACATCATTGGGCTTAAAATACGTCCCTCCTATAATTTGCCCGCTGGGAAACTTTGAATATAAACTTGTGTTCAGCATGGAGATAGCACTCTTTGATGCCGATAGGAATTAAGAGTTGTTTGCATTATCATGTAAGTCGTAATTTTGGACAAATTATATATATATATTGTTGTATGGAAAACTAGGTAGATTTAACCCGCCGATATAATGTAGGGCTTAAATCTTGATATTCTTTGGACGTATTTTTTATTTATTTTAAATTCCATTGTGCTTGTTTTGGAAACCACCGTAATGTGGTATTTAACTGTTTGGGATCCGAGTTCGGATGACCAATTCTGATTTATACAATATTTAATCTTATCTTCGATAGTTTTCTCCCCTTGTTAATTTTTACCTTTAAATGTATTGTTATTGGGAGCCTAAGTCTAACTTGGGAAGTTAGGTATCTTCTGATATATCCAGTAGGTATTTTTGAAATCTTAGGAATATACTGTTATTGTAGTGGCTAGAATAGAATGTATAAACTAGTTTTACAACATAGCTACCCCCGCTTCACGGATTAATATTTATAAATGAGTTCGTATATGATCAATTACGAATCTTGGAATATTTTTATAAGCAAAACTTTAATAGTTTATGTATTTAAGTATGTTTTGTAATCATGATTTTGTCAGAAGTATACACTTTCAAGACGGGCTCATCATTATTCTTTTATTCTTGTTTAGTTGCATTTTGAAAGACTTAGTCCTTAAAAGTAAGTGATAGGCAGTATTCATTCTTGCTTATAGTATTCCATAATTTTCTCTATAACTTGCTATGAGAACATTTAGATTGAAAACATTGTTGAACGATTTAAATATGTCCTAGTCTGGTAAATGCGATTTATTCGCTTTCAACGAACATTGCTTATAATTATTAAGAACTCATATTTCTATTGCGCATGGTACTCAATTACGTGACATTATATTCTAATTTCATATGAGACCTATTTATTCTTTGATAATAAATAGGCTTGAAGGTAATTTTATATATACCATGTTTCTCTTTGGCATTCAATTCTAGCGATCCCCTGTTTCCCTCCTTGTGTATTCTCAAATTATCTTTTTTCATATTTATCCAGATAGCTAGGTCTATATACTTGGGCTGGGCATTCGAGAGTAGGCCAATTAAAGGTCCCTGGTGATCAACCATTATTTTATTTGTCTTGCAACGCCCTCTATAAAGGAGGGTTGAGCCACATTTTAAGGTCTACTCTCGCAATAAACTAGAATGCTGATTACGGGGAGATCGTGGTTCAATCCCGGTTGGGTGCACTGAGGGTGATTTATCCTAGTAGCGTTCCTACTTTCTCCATGTAAATACGGGCACACTTCCTCTAAATTCCACCTTCCTCATTCTATTCCATAAGCGTAATTAGTATACAAGCGTACAACCCGAATGGGTAGTAAGAGTTGGTGTTAAAAAAACATGACCCATACATTCTAATAAGTTGTTTATAGTATATTTATTGTTTACAGCGTGTTGATTTCAAGATAACTTAATTTTCATATGGGGAAAGATGTACGAGAGAATAAATCTTTACTTTTCTCTGATACAAAGTCGCCCATTGTTTTTTTTTCTTTTAAAAAAATATGCAAAAATAAATTAGAAGAAAACAAAAAATTTATAACATCGGGAAATATAGTTTAAAAAATTAGCAAACCATTTTTCTTTGATTTTACCAGGTGGTACAACGTATCTCCTTTTCGTATTTTGACCCATAATACTCAAATTTTCTACCATTTAAAGTTTGTTCTCGTATCAATATCGTCATCAAATAGTGATAAAATTGACACTTCATCTGATAAATACCACAAGTGTTGGATAAATTTCTTCAAAGATGTTCTATAAATTGTTGGTTCCACCATTCCATATTATTTAAATGACTTTTAAAAGTGCACATATTGATTAGGGGCCCTTACTGCTTACTAACACTTAAGCCATGGCTTAAGATCCATTTTCACAATAAGTAAACAAACTTTTTTTAATGACTGTTGGTCTTAAGACATAATTTAAGTTGACATCTTAGTAAAACATTTTTAATTAATAAATTGCTATTGCCATCTTTGTATTTCAGTCATTAAAACGGCTTTATATGAATTCTTGGTCATTCTGAAAATCATTAAAATTTGTATTTTTCCAGCCTTCTCTCAGTTGTTTGAGAAAAAGAATATTTAGACTAAGTAAATATTACCTGAGGAATTTTACCTCCAAATACACATGATAAAACTAATTCGCAGTTGTGATGTTGGCAAGGTGAAAACAATATTTATGTGTCTAATTTTTGCTCAATAAGCACACAGGCGCCTTTGATGCGTCCCGTGTTTGAAGCAGTTGTACCACAACACATGATTTTCACTTTATCGTCTAGTGCCAAAACATGTAATGCATTACAAATTGCTTGTGCCTGTTTCTTACCAGAAGCATTGAGTAATTTCAGAACACCAATTATTTGTTCGTTGCCTCTGTTTGTAACCAATATTGGTAGTACATACATACTTATTGTTATATTCTTCCTTGAAGTGCCATTGGAGGATTTGGGCAAACAATTACAATCACTTGTTGCAGTGTTTGTTTCTGACCTGGAAATGGAATCTTCAGATGATGAAATAACAAATTAAACTGCGAGGTTGATCTGCATTCTGCTAACTAAATCACTTTTCTTCTCTTATTTTATTTTGTATTTACCTTTCTTCTTTCTTTATGAATTTTGTATCTATACCTTTAAAAGGTTTCAGTTTTTGTTTGGATTATCGTGACACGCGTTTGGGCGCCAATTAAGATGATACGCGTCCTCGATGGACGCCGATTAAAACGGCATGATTTAATATTGATATTTATAGCCCCGTGATCGAGCGCCAATTAAAATGATGTTATCGGTATTTGATGAGATAATTGGTATCTATAGCCCCTTTATTAAGCGCCAATTATATTGATATTGGGTATTTGATAAGATAATTGGTATTTATAGCCCCATGATCGGATGCCAATTAAAATTATACGGTTTAATATTGGTATTTATAGCCCCATAATCGAGCGCCAAATATAGTGATATTTCTTATGTTTATGAAATAAATAAGACCTTTAAATTTGCACACGATTTATTTAGATCATGGCACTGATTTATTACAACGTTATGTATATTTATGCTACCGGCACTGTCAAAATTTTGTTTTTACTGCTATATTACCGAGTTTTGTTTTATTACAAAGTTATTGTGTATTGCTGTCCACTGTAATGGATTCATACGCACAAACGGCTTATATATGACCTACCCGTTGCCTCTTGGACCCCTTGTCACCAGTGTCAAAACCAACTAATACTAAGAGTCCTGGTGACAGGTGTTGTGAAGGCTAGCCTCTGATTGGGTAGAGGGAGCTAGCGTCACTTGTTTTTTTTTATAAACCCTACAGAGTTGATCTTTGAAAGAAAAAATATAAGTTTAATAGTGCAAGACTTTGACATTATTTCTAAAAGCGCATAATTTTCTATGGTTGAAGTATTAAAAGGAAAGTTTATATACATTACTTTTAAGAAAAATACACTTCATCCATGACTTTTTAAATATATTAGGGGGTCTTAAACAGTATCATTAAACCTTCAATGTAGCCAGTTCGTCCAGGTTCCCTTCGTTGCGATAAAAATATCTTATATTCTATTTCAGTCATTTGAAGAGCATTTGCGTGGGCAATTTAAAATCAGTTATCCAGATTGTTTACAAATTATTCTTCATGAAGCTTAAAGAGGGTTCAAGTTTTTTAAGTTTTTTTGTATTTTCTTTCAGAATTTAAGTTTATTAGATTTTGGTCCAATTTTGAAGGGATTTTGTTGGTATTCTGGCTTTTCCCAAAAATGTGTGCCAATTCCTTGCTACCACTATACGTGACATCCTATTGTTAGTGAATTTTATGTATTTAGCTGCTGACATATTCTTTCTGTAAATAAGAAAGCCTGTAACTAGGTTATTTGTGTCATTTCTTCCCATTCCCTAAAAATACACTTATTCACCAGATTCTACTCGACCATCTCCTGACCATCTAACCTCTTGTGCAACCACTATATCTAATCCAAACCTACTTACTTCATCAATCATTTACTGTACCACCCCTGGCCTATATAAACTCCTAACTCTCCACGTCCCAATCTCAATCTCTTTCCTAATTTTACTATCCAATGACTCCCCCCGAATAATCCCCACCTAGAGGTCCGATTGAGGGATTATTTTATCTCCAGAATATTTTACCCCAGAAACAGCCAAGGCCAACTTTTGGATGTTATTTGATGGGATTTTGTTTACTGTGGTAGAGGCCTATATCACCACGCTCATGCTCAACCCTTATCGGTTGTCCACGACTGCTTATTCAATATATTCGCAGCTACCCTTTATATCTGAAGGCCATATTCTCTATCCGCAGCCTATCCACTAAATTGGAAGAAGTTAACCTGTACCGACTTTATATTGAAATTTTAAGTTATACTTCAAATAAAGGGAGATTATGAATTATCAGATAGAAGTAAAGAAATAGTTACATTTTACATAATACTTGAGAGTTTATTACAATGAAGTCAGACAAACTTAACCCGCCATCAGGCGTGTCTATTTTTTTTTTTACACCATCGGTCGCATGTCATCTGACGGGCCGTACATAATCATGAATCTGGCCACATGTGGACCACGGGCCATGAGTATTAAATACTTAGTTCTTTATTGATGGTTTAGATGACTAAGTCATCTATAATCTATTAAAATTGATTTTCATTTTTCAAAGTGTTGACCTAGTCGGGCATTGAATATTCAAATCTTTGTATTAATAACTTAGCACCAATTCATAAGTGTGTAACAACTATGCATTAATGCAGAAATATATGTCTGCCAAAATTGATGGATATAATTAGATTTTTTTTATATATTATTGACTTAATTTGCTTACATTTTCATAATACTATACTATATTATATTTTCTCGGTGACCTGGTGGTCTAGGGGTAAGCTGTCAGACTTATGTGCTGGGGGTCCGGGGTTCAATCTTCGGTCCCAGCACAAATTTATCTGAGTGCCGAACCCTTCTTTCATCTCTGACAAGACGTGTATTAATCACAACTTGTGAATGTGAGGAATGCCAGGCCTCCACCGTAGTTCGGATCCCACGTTAAGCTGTTGGTCCTCCATTTAATCTCATAATCACCCTACCATTACACATTAGCGTAAGTGTGTACAACCCTAACGGTTAGTAATAAGCGGTGCTAATAATAATAATAATAATAATAATAATAATAATAATAATAATAATAATAACATTTTATATATACAAACGTTTGTTTTGAGAATGTCCCACCTCTTATAAGAGTTTAATCATATTTATTAATGAAACTAAATTTTGTTTTCTACTTAGATACCTAGAATTTTAACTCGTCTGATTAATATATTTGGACATTCTTGACTCAGGTAATATAGGTTTCAAGAATGAAATGATCATAGCTATAGTAATCTAATTTTTATTGAATACATTTTATTAAGTTAAAATTTGTGAATTTATATCGTCACAAAGGAGTAAAGAGTAGCTATAAATGGAAACGCAAAAACAGAAAAGGCATTTGCGTTAGTCGCTTACCTATGCCCTCTACAATTTATAGGCTCAGAACTATTTACAATTATTGGAGAATCCGGGTTCATATCATGAAAAGGGCTAGCTAAAATAATTGGCTACCAGAGTGTATATTCATAAATACTATAATACATTTTCTACCTTTAAGAGATAGCCATGCAATTTATTTACACCCGCTTCTTACTACTAGCTTGATTTGTATGCATGTGCGTAGGGTGGGGTGGAAACAATTATATTAGACGATCCAAGCTGAGTAAAGTGATATAGAACGTGATGAGGTTTGCCTGACATCCGGTGGAGCCCATCTGAGTGACATTACCTTCTAAAAGATAAAAAGTGTGTAGTATGTAGTAGTTTTTTTTTTATTTAGTTAGTGAATATTTAGTTTTCAACTAAAGTGTTAATTTACAAGTTACTAATCATCTAATTTCATCGGCCTCATACTTTATAATGTGTTAATGTAACATTAGCTTGTACTGCTAATACCACAATGTTACTACCCACCCAAAATAAACCTATACATATAGACACCCTGCAATATAAATATTAGCAAGACTAGCTAGTATAATACCACCCCAAATAAACTTATACTCATAGACATCCAGCATTATTAAATATCACAACTTACTATGTATAATATATGTTCTCTACTCACTCGTTGTATCTGCGGGAATAGCGTGACTTCCATAACCAGCCTGTTCACGCTAAATGCTAGAATGAAGAGAAGTTTTAACCAAGCTATGGAAGATGCAGTGACAGCATGTTCCAATAAAGGGATCCAGAAATGCTTTGACTGTCCCGACTGAGTTACAAGAGGACCACTCGTATTCTTGAACTGGTCTACGTGACCGAATGAACGTAGCTAGAGTCTGCAGGCGCTCACCATGTGTCCGGTGTTCGTTTCTTGGGAACATGTCAAGTGTATCTACATACAACACACCAAGAAACTGGCGGACATGAGTGAAGTGACGTAGCATATCCACCAGCTGCTAGGTATGTGACGTTATATTACTAATAATCAATTTCTTAATAAGGAAATTTCCCACCTACCAATCCATCAACTATACCAATATATAGCTAGCGTTCAGCTAGCATCGAAGACTATTACATCCACCGCTTCCACGAGGAGTACTATTCAGGACTAGGACATTATCTAGTCAGGATGACTCTAAATATATATATAATTGATTATATAATATATATATATATTATTGATTATATAAAGTTTATATTTCAACTATGGGTTTGATTATCTTGAACACTTGGGTTTATTATGTAGCTGAAATCGGTCAGTGTAGGCAACTGTACGTTTTGTTAAAGGTTTTATTTTTGAAAGTAAATTCTGTTATGGAACACTTAATGTTTCCTATTGCCGCTTGGGCGCAAATATCTTTGTAATTTCTTGAAATGTTCGGGTAGCCACATATTTTGATTCCTTTTCTGGCTTGAGATTTTGTAGTTTAAATATTAAATTTTATTTCTCGTGTGGTTACTAGTAATTGTTTCAATTTTATTAAATTCTTAAATTTGATGTTTCTTTTATGGGCTATTTTTGTAGACGTATCTTCTTCAGAGTAAATATTAAAATAACTTATTTTTTTGGTTAGTAAGATTTTGACTTTAAAATTTACCGATTCATCTAGTGAGAAATTACAAGTATTCTAACGTAACAATACTTTGTTTTCTATTTTAATATTAAATATCAATATGTAGGAATTTTGTTCAATTCTTCAAAAGTGTCGAGGGTAATAGTTCAGCCAAGGTTTAAGTTTTAGTAGGGAAGTCAAACCTTTGTGCTAATAATAAATATCTGATTCGATATTTAAATTTATATTTTATCCTTTAATTTAAATTTGTTTTGTCTGTATTCACAGGGATGAATCAGACGCGTTGTAAGCCATTTAAAAGGGCTCTTTAAGCTCTTTGTAATCATCCTAAGGTTTAGTAATTACAATTTTTAATAAATATCTGATTCTATATTTAAATTTAAATCTTGATCCTAAATTTGTTTTTTCTGAATTTATTGTGGAGAATCAGATGCTTTGTAAATCATTAAAGAAAGGTTCTTTGTATTATTTTTTATAATATTAACTATTTGTTAATATTTTTGGTCGCTTCCAGACGTGTTCAAATAAAATAAGAATAATATACCTTTTGAGATTGAAATATCCTCTCAAACGTACTGCGCAAGTGCAGACTCAGCCATGATTTATTTGTTTTCCAACACACTTCAGTTTGACTTGTAAGGCTACGTAATTTGTTGTTTTACCTCTGTTTATTACATTGAATAAATAATTCAAATATTTTTTATATTTGCAAGTTTTTTACTTACTTAGTTTTCATCCACCCTCTTTTAGTCTAGTAGTGGCCTCTAGCTTTTAGGCATAGGGTGAGATCGGTACATTGATATTGATAAAGTTTTGATTTAGAGGAACTGTACCCACATCAGTGTACAATATTTTATATTTAGCACCGCGTCTTACTACCCGTTCAGATTATACGCTTTAAGTACTAATTACTCTAATGGATTAGGATTTGGGAAGGTTGAATTAGAGGAAGTGAACCCGCATTTGCGTGGAGAGAGAGTGGCAAACAATTTATGAAAAACCACCCCCAGTTCACCCGACCGAGATTCGAACCTCGATCTCCCCGTCCTCAGCAGTCGAGCTTATCAGTGTACAGGTAAAGTGGAAAACCACGAAGGAAAACCCATCCTCAAATTCACCCGACCTGAATTCCAACTTGGATCTCCCCGTCATCGTCAGCTTAGGCTGTTATGAGTGGGATGCCTTTGATCAATGTAGCCATGTAGTGAATAAGGTCAGTTAGCTAGTACGACCATGGATTCAGTAAAATTTGTACGTAGGACGCGATTAAGAAATAATAAGTCAAAACCTGTAAATATCTTATGATTCCCAGACATATATTACTTTTCAAAATAACTATAGCTTATATTTTAATGAGAAGAGTTTTCCCGTAGGCCTAGCTCTTTATTGGCTTTTTGACCTTTAAATTTTTTTTTATCTAAATCAACTGTTTCATTTTGGTTCAATAATGTATACTAAATGCTTGGTTAAAAACATGAAAATGATTTTCTTAATACTGTTCTTTGAATGTCCTCCCCGGTTTTAACTTTATTCTTACAGTATTACATTCTAAGTTAACTATCCAAGCTGCTACAAACCAACTTTAAAAAAATGTAATTTTCCACTACACTATACACTCCGTAATGTGATGGTGGGGAGTTCAAGGTAGGTCCACTTAAAGTTACAAAAAAACATGGAACTTAGTAACAGCGATAAAATAAAGTAAGATGTATTTTAGAAGCATTTATTTTAAATTTATCTTCTATTTGAAATACTAATTTTCGATATTAATTTAACTTATAACCCGCCTCGGTGGCGTAGTTGGCTAACGCGCTGGTCGTGTTGAGCTCAACCGCTGAGGACGGGGAGATCGAGGTTCGAATATACGCTTTAAGTACTAATTACTCTAATGGATTAGGATTTGGGAAGGTTGAATTAGAGGAAGTGAACCCGCATTTGCGTGGAGAGAGAGTGGCAAACAATTTATGAAAAACCACCCCCAGTTCACCCGACCGAGATTCGAACCTCGATCTCCCCGTCCTCAGCAGTCGAGCTTATCAGTGTACAGGTAAAGTGGAAAACCACGAAGGAAAACCCATCCTCAAATTCACCCGACCTGAATTCCAACTTGGATCTCCCCGTCATCGTCAGCTTAGGCTGTTATGAGTGGGATGCCTTTGATCAATGTAGCCATGTAGTGAATAAGGTCAGTTAGCTAGTACGACCATGGATTCAGTAAAATTTGTACGTAGGACGCGATTAAGAAATAATAAGTCAAAACCTGTAAATATCTTATGATTCCCAGACATATATTACTTTTCAAAATAACTATAGCTTATATTTTAATGAGAAGAGTTTTCCCGTAGGCCTAGCTCTTTATTGGCTTTTTGACCTTTAAATTTTTTTTTATCTAAATCAACTGTTTCATTTTGGTTCAATAATGTATACTAAATGCTTGGTTAAAAACATGAAAATGATTTTCTTAATACTGTTCTTTGAATGTCCTCCCCGGTTTTAACTTTATTCTTACAGTATTACATTCTAAGTTAACTATCCAAGCTGCTACAAACCAACTTTAAAAAAATGTAATTTTCCACTACACTATACACTCCGTAATGTGATGGTGGGGAGTTCAAGGTAGGTCCACTTAAAGTTACAAAAAAACATGGAACTTAGTAACAGCGATAAAATAAAGTAAGATGTATTTTAGAAGCATTTATTTTAAATTTATCTTCTATTTGAAATACTAATTTTCGATATTAATTTAACTTATAACCCGCCTCGGTGGCGTAGTTGGCTAACGCGCTGGTCGTGTTGAGCTCAACCGCTGAGGACGGGGAGATCGAGGTTCGAATCTCGGTCGGGTGAACTAGGGGCGTTTTTTTCCTAAATGGTTTGCCACTCCCCCTCCACGCAAATGCAGGTTCACTTACTCTAATTCATCCTTCCCAATTCCTAATCCATTAGCGTAATTAGTACTTAACGCGTATAACCCGAACGGGTAGTGAGACGCGGTGCTAAATAATAATAATAATTTAACTTTTAGCAGATTAACGAAATCTTGCTATTGATTTCGGATAGGTGCACCCATAAATACAGCCTATTATTTATCATCTACAATAGTAATGTTAATTGTAATTAAAATCATGTTTGTGCTAACAATACTTAAATATAATTTTATAAAACATTCTAAATTCTAAAATTAAGTAAGGAGTTGTAAAGATATGGTTAAGACTTAGAAACCCACTTAAGATTATAGTAAAAGGTGAAAGGCTGGATAAACATAATAATTACTAGAAAAAATAAAAAAAAAATTGAAAAAATTAATCTTAGGTTAATAATGATTATATTTAAATAATAAAAACACGTTAACAAAAGATACAACAAGCATGAGATAAGTGAAATAAAAAATGAATAAATTGATATATTAAAATAAATCAATGCATATAACAATAGATATTAAGTCAATTGGTGACCATCAGTCAAAATAAACACATACACAACATATTAAAATAATTAACATCAGCATCGAAAACTTATAGAGTGCCCATATTTACAATCCATATAATGGAGATTGTTGTTAAATGGAATCAAACTTTGAGAGAATAGTATCTTTTTAAGTTGCACACATATTATGATAAAAGTTTAGAGCGAAAAGCAATGATAAATGAGAATCCAAGTCTTAATGTTGTTCCGTCCCATACGCCTTGGGTTAGGTAATCAGTGTATAAAAAACCCGATTATTTTTTCTAGTAATTCTTATGTTTATCCATCCTTTCACCTTTTATTATAATCTTAAGTGGGGTTCTAAGTCTTAACCAAATACTTAAATATGGTTTACCCTCCACATTTTTACCTTTTATTTATAAACTAGACCCTTCCCCCCCCCCCCCCCCCCCCACCACC